>OZ012738.1:16597828-16910328 GCA_963859935.3 Lathyrus sativus | reverse complement strand
CCTGACGCCTTTTGTTATTATTTTAAAATGTATGCTGCGACGTGTTTTACACTCCACAACAATTTTTTTGAAAATTTCAACCCTCCCCCATGTAAAAACCTAACTTCTATTACTTTATCATTTAAAACATATAATGGTGTGAAAATAATACATCCAAAGATGTAATTTTGAATTCTGATAAACATTTTTGGATTTTCATATAATACTTTTCCACCAATTAAGATGGAATTAGGAATTCCCTAAACCGAGCTCATTGAAAGCTGAAAACAAAAAATAAAATCGAATAAATAACGGTGATCATTGATTTAGCATAAAAATGTATAAAAAAAGAAACTGATAATTAATCTGCTTCTTATTATTCAAAATATTGCACATAAAACTAGTACACGAGAAACAAAGTATCTGCACTCACAACAAAATGAAAAGAGAAATACAATAAATACATAAAAAAGCACACAATTCATAGGTCTTATTTAGATAGTATTTGACTTAAAAATTTAGCTATGTTTTGAAGCATCTTCCTTAAAGGAGAAAGATCAGGAGGACTAACAAGAGAGTCATGATCAGTAGGATATGTAAAAAAACCAGGTGCCAAATTGTGTATGATGTGGGTTCATGACGACCTCATTAACTTTATCATCCGAAAAAGATGGGTTTAGATATTTTTTTAAAAATTAAACTGAATACATTAATATTATCAGCGTGAAATAAACTTCTAAAAAATATAAAACATTTGGTTTAATTTTAAAATAAATCAAAACTTCCATTCACTAACTCAAATGTAAAATCTCCCAACTAAAAATTATTGGCTTAATTGCAACTTTGGTCCCCCTATTTTGTGTTTTTTTGGGTTTTGATTCCCCCATCTTAAAAACCACGATTTTGGTCCATTTTTTAGGTTTCAAGATTGATATTAGTCCCCTTGCCATTTATGTCATGTTTTTAATGATGTGGCGCGTTGAATGATGATGTGGCATTTGCATGTCATTTAAAATGGTCTTTTTAATTTTAATATAATTTCCATGTCATTAACGTGGTTTTTTTATTTCATTTTTAGAAAATTAATAAAATAAAACCTAAATGTAAAACCCCAGCTCTTTCATCTTCAACCCATTTCTTCAAACCCCAGCTCTTTCAATTGGATTGGCGCCCTTGTGTAAGCCTAAACCTTAACTGGGGTATTTTCGGAATTTTTTAAAATGTGGGGTATTTTGAGAGTTTTTTTTTTCTAAAAATTAAGTTATTTGGGTAAAAAATTCAACTTCTCGAATCATGAACAACAAAAACAGAAAAATTAAATAAGAGAAAAATAAAATATGGAGAAGTTTAATATAAAAAAATAAAAGAATAATACATGCTTTTGAGAGAAGAAATAAGATGAAGTATTGCAAAAATGGTGAGGGATGGAAGAAAAAATTGATGGTAGATTGTGTATTTTGAGGGGGAGGAAGATGAAATATTGTAAAATAGTTATTCTCTTCTGATTCTGATGACGTGTGGGAGAGCGGTACATATGGTGCATCAAATAGCATTTTCCCATTGTGAAAATCACATCGCGAATAAAGAAATAGTTAGGATAGCGACATTAGTATAAGAAATAGTTAGGGTAGCGACGTGATTATCATGTATATTTAGTATGTGATTTATTGAAATATTTAGTGAAATAGAAAATAATTCTTTCTTCTGATATGAAATATATGTTGTTATGAGTTAACAGAAAATACAATATTTTCATATTAATAAGGTGTAGTTCATTGAAAACTAAAATGAAATCTAAGAAATAACGGTGATCATTGATTGACATAAAAATGTATAGGAAAGAAATTGATATTTAATTTGCTTCATATTATTCAAAGTATTACACATATAACCGATACAAGAGAAGCAAATGATCTGCACTCAAAACAAAATGAAAGGAGAAATACAAAGAAAACAAGAAATTCATCAATGCCACACATAAAAAAGCACACAATTCACAGGTCTTATTTAGATAGTATTTGTCCCGAAAATTTAGATATTTTTTGAGCATGTCAGATAATCTGCTTGGTATTACTGCTAATTTTCTTTTTAATTTTGACTTCATCAAATTTTTGCCAAGTACACCTTTACTGCAAGTTATATGACAGTCAAATAAAATGTTAGATATTTATATAACAAAAAATAATTATAAAATAACATAACTATAATAAAAATACAATTTATCTTGAATTTATCAAACCATATATCTTTCTTAGTATTTGGGAGCTCTCCGAAAGAATTAATGAGTTTTGTATACATCAATTGAATGACCTAGTTTACAGCTTTTGCAGCAGGCCGACACGGATCAAAACTAAACAATAATAATTTGAATGAGTATTAAACATAAAATGGCAATATATAGTTAAATAAATATTATAAATTAAAAACATACCCAGATCCCTCATGCCTAATTAGATGTCGTCCTTCAACCACCAAAATCTCCCCTGCAATAGGATTTGCCTGCTCCTCATGAACATCGTCATCCTCCTGAATAAGGTGGCCATCCTGCTCCTGACGCGCATGTATATGTGTGGGGTGTGGAATGCGGGAGCCATATCTCCCTGGCTGGTGCGTGGAGGGAGTCTACTGAGGAAAACTAGATCCTACAGGTTGCGACGTGAAGTAATACTGCTGAGAAAAACTAGATCCCCCAGGCTGTGCGAAGGGAGTCTGTTGAGAAAAACTAGACCCCCAGGTTGCCGTGTGAAGGAATAATACTGAGGAAAAAAACTAGATCCCCCAGAAAAACTAGATCCCCTAGGCTCCTGCGTGAACGAAGACGGTACCTGAGAAAAATTAGATCCCCTAAGCAGATGCATGAAGGATCCAAATTTGGTGTAAGTCCACGTCTGCCTGGTAACGTTCTATCGTATATCCAACTACGATAGTAACGAAAATATTCCATATTGCACATTTGTACTATCATGATATATCATTTTAATTAAATATGTGATTTTAATATGCAAAATAATATAATTCTTTTCACATTGTTTTAACCTAATATAAATTAAAATATTACTTCAATATTACTTCATGTTACTTCGTATTATACAACAATCTAATTTTGTAAAATTATTTTAAAAATATTTTCTTACTATAAAAATATAAAAATATAAAATCTAATTATACATTTTAACCTAATAAAAATAATTTTAAATAATTTTAAATATTATGTTTTTTCTAATATAATATACAATATGTTTACTAAAAATATAATGCATACTCTAAAATATGATATTCTAAAATATAATATATAATTTGTTTACTAAAAATAACACATTTAAAATATAACATATATTCATTATTTTTAAAAATATGTTTTTTTTAAAATGATATATATTATGTTTACTAAAATATAATACATATTCTAAAATATAATATATAATTTATTTAATAAAAATAACACATTTAAATTATAATATATATTCATTATTTTTAAAAATCTGTTTTTTCTAAAATAATATATATTATGTTTACTAAAACATAATACATATTCTATAATATAATATTCTAAAATATAATATATAATTTGTTTACTAAAAATAATACATTTAAAATATAATACATATTCATTATTTTTTAATAAAAATACTTCTATTTACTAAATACTTTTTTTAAAAAATATTTACAATTTTGTTTTCTAATGTACATAACTTTATGTTTTTTTTAAAAATAATTTTTAATTTTTTCTATTTACAACTTTGTTAACTTAAAATATTTTTAAAAATTATGTTTTTTTAAATATAAGATATATTCTGTTTGCTAAAATATAATACATATTCTAACATATAATATTCTAAAATATAATATATAATTTATTTTTCATATATAATCAATAACCAAAAATATAATATATATTCTGTTTTTAATAAAAATAACATATTTAAATACAACAACAACAACCAAACATTTCATATACAATATTATTCATATATAATCAATATTACTCATATTTAAAATATTATATATATATATATATATATATATATATATATATATATATATATATATATATATATATATATATATATATATATATATATATATATATATATATATATATATATATATATATATATATATATATATATATGTATATATATATATATATATATATATATATATATATATATATATATATATATATATATATATATATATATATATATATATATATATGTTTTTCATATATAATCAATAAATTTTAATTTTATACAACAACAACTAAATATTTCATATACCTATAAATCTAAAAAATAAATAATTTTAATTACATAAATATCTCAATGGAGCAAAATTAAAGCTTAATCTTCCAATTCTTAATCTTATGAAAAAAAATTAAAAATTAATAATAAGAAAAAATTAAAATAAAATATAAAACAAAAGTAAAAGATAAGAATGTAACATTTACCATACCTATTGAAAATGTTTGTGAAGCAGTGAAGTGAAGGAGGAGAGGAACCACAGATAACGCAAGCAGAAGGAAGAAGGAAGAATGGAGGAAAAAGGAAGAAGGAAGGAAAAGAGAAATGCGTGAAGGGTGGGTTTTGAGAAATGCGTGAAGGAAGGAAAAAGGAAAAAGGGACTACTATCATTTTATTTTTCAACGTTCAAAAATTAAATGCAAAGCAACGGTAAAAAATTAAAATAATACATTAGTGTCTTCCCATTTGTGACGTAGGAATCATGTGGGAAGTCCTGTAAAAGTCAAATCAACCTTTAATGTGTCCCAACTATACACTACAAGAAAACTTGCAATTAGCTAGGGGCCTGGGCTAGGGGAGAAACCCCTCACTAAAATAAATACATTTGCTTGGGGTTAAACCCCTCGCAAAACACAAAATAGGGAGAAAAAAAATATAAAAACAGTTAGCTAGGGGATACCCCTCGCGAACAAGGGGGGAAAGCTTTTTTGAAATTTGAAAAATGCTTTACTAGGGTTCAACGCAGAATTTGGTGGGAAAGGTTGAACATTTGCGAGGGGGTAGCCCCTCACCACGTCACAGTTTACAATTTGCGAGGGGCCTCCCCTCACCAATTGTCCTACTTTAGTCAAATCATTCTGAAAAGGTATTTATTTCTCTGTCAAATGGTCTGCCACACGCCAACATTAGCTAGGGGCATCCCCTCGCAAACTGCAACTATTAAATGCCCTCATTTCCAAACTTATCAGCCATTTCATCTTCTCTTTCTTTCTCTTTCTTCTCCATTTCATCTTCTCCATTTTTCTTCTCTGGTTTTCTACTTTCCTTCTGATCTAACCTAATCAGGAGGGGATCACGGGCTGGCCACACGCTGATGTACTGCTATCTGATCACCGGTGACGAGGAGGAGAGAGGGGGGTGTACTTGTAAGACACTCCGATGCCAAAGTAAGAAATTGGGCAGAGTGAGAGCAAAGTACAGAAAATGGGTAAGTGAATTACCTGAACCTATAGAGGAAGAGGGTATTTAATGAGAGACCCCGGCGCTGGGCCAACGGTCACTTGCGTTGGGCTAGATTGCCAGGCCCAACCCAGGTGACTATTAGGGCTTACGTGGCGTAGTGAATACCGGGACGTGGTCTTCGCCCTAGTCCAACTGTCCCGAGATCTCCGGAAAGTGGGTTTGACCTGCTCTTTCGGAGGTGAGCAGTTGTTTGGTGACGTGTCCCTGCGGAGGGGGGCACGTGGAGAACGTGCGTATGGCACGTTGTCCTCCCCGCGGAGGGGAGCTCGCGATGTTCCCCGGAAGTGCGTCGTTCTCCCCGCGGAGGGGAGCACACGAGGGCGTGGAAGAGACATGTTGTCCTGCTCGACGACATGGGGGTTCGGCCCGAGGAGGGCCAGTCTGTCCGGCGAGGGAGAGCGTATAGGGCGTCTCGAGGCACGCCGTCCTGCCCGACAGGAGCATGCCCTGCCCGTCGAGGGGGCCGCGTGCCCGGCCAGCCTACTTAAATCATATTGGGCCTTGGTTGTGCATCATTGGGCTGGGCCGCGAGGCGAGGCCAGGCCCAGGCCAGAACAGGAGCCCCCCAAGTCGAAGCTCTTCGGCGGGAGAGCGAGGATTTGAGGTCGTTGCTTCGGGGAAAGAGATAGCGAGGCGCGTGGCCCGCCGACTTGTGCTCTGCGGGGCGCGCTTGCGCGAGGGTCTCTTCCTGTCATCGGGTGCGCGGGGCAAAGGCATTTGAAGGGACGCGACTGTCAGTTTGCCGCCACGTGTCACGCACCGAGTGGGCGTGAGGGCGGCTACCCTAGGGTACTCAAAAGCCTAGTGTCGCTTCGAGTTCTGCGTCGGGTTATAAATAGGGGGGCCCCGTGCATTTTTTACCTTTCCCTTTGCTTTCTCACCTGCGAAGCTCTGTAACTCCTCCCTGTCCGCTGTTGCTGTGAATCGCCGTCGCGCCGTTAATTTCGCACCTCGTCTCTCCCCGTCTACAAAGTGAGTTTTCTTCTTCTTTTCTTTTATTTCTATCGTTTAATTTGGGCTGGTGGTCGGGGCATGATGAATGCCCCAAGGAGAGATGCGAGTTTCCTCCGTTACTGGTGGGTTTTTAGGGTTGTTTAGATGAATGTCCCGGGGAGGAGCGATTGTTCCGATGAATGCCCCGGGGATGGGTGCATTCTCCGATGAGTCCCCCGGGGAGGGGCGATAGGTTAGCTTTGAATGCCCCATGGAGAAGTGGCGGGGAGTGTCCCTCGGGGCCTGCCCGGGTGTTCGTCTTTTGTTCACTCGCCCGTCGTCGGCACCATTTCACTTGACCTGCGATGGAAGGGTGGATTTGATCCTGACTATCGAATTCACCGTTATCCTCTGCTTTTCAGGTGTACATGTCGGCCTTGATACCGAGGACGATGGTCGAAGACAGTGAGCCCGAGGTCCCAGAATTTGACGAGCGGGTTTTCCCCGTCGAGGAGTGGGTGGCCGAAGAGCCCCTGTCCACCCCTTCTTGATTCGCGCTTGATGCGTCCGGTGCCTATGCCACTGTGGAGGATCAGGTGGAGGGGGAGCCGCAACACTGGCAGGTGTACCGTCCCAAGGAGCACCATCGCATCTGCTCGAGCTATGGGCGGCAGACGTTTCCTATGCACGAGTTCTATTTTAAAGAGGCTCGGCTTAGATTGTCGTTCTCTGCTTTCCATTTGGGTCTTTTCGACTGGTTACGTTTGGCCCCGTCCCAGCTGCATCCCAACGCCCTGGCCTTTATCCGTGCGTTCGAGGTGGTGTGCCACTTTCTTCAGGTCAAGGCCACGGCGCCCTTATTTTTCCGCATCTTCCACCTGCAGCGTTAATCGGTGAATGGTCGTCAGGGTTGGGTCTCGTTTAAGCAATCGACCACACTTTTTAAGACGTACAAAGACTCTGTCGGGGACTTCAAGGGTCGGTTCTTTCTCGTGTGGCCGATCACCCGGGAAGGGTCGGATTCTCTTTTTACTGAAGGGGAGCGAGTGGTGGACGACCAGCGGTTCGTCGCGTGGCTCTCAAAGGTGCATTTGCTGTGGACCTCAGAGCACTTAAACCACGGTACCGACTGGTATATAGTGCGGGCCGGGACCCTCGACGAGAGGGACATGGTCGCTTATATGAAAATAGTGGCATTTGTGCGGGGCCTTCTCCCGTCGAAATTGGTGACGCCTGATGGTCGGTATATCTTCGATGCGCAGGGGAACGTGCGAACAAAGAAGAGGCTGATTAATACGAAGACCTTGCTCAGTTGCGCCTCAGGGGAGGATGCTCTAGAATACCTAGGTAGGGACGCTTCTTCTTTCTCGGGACTGTATGTTTTGTATGTTGCTGAATCTTTTTTGTTTTTTTCAGCGAACATGTCTTCCGTCGAAGAACGGGTGAAGAAGCTGCGCGCCTCGAGGGTTGTCGGGGTCCCGAAGACGCGGATGAGTCAATTGGTTGGGCAGGAAGCTGTGGTCCAGGGTGGCCAGAGTTCGTCTCCATCTCTCCAGGAGAGTTAGTCTCCTTCCTCTCAGGAAACTGCGAAGAGGCCAAGGACCAAGGAGCCCAGTGGCCTGATTGATCTGACGACTGGTTCATCCGAGGAGGGTTATGTCGTCCCGCCGTACCACCAACACCCAGGTTATTTTCACGGGGCCCGGTCCCCCACTATCTCTGCCGGCGAAGTGAAGGTTGTCCGGGATGCCGATCGAGAGTCTCGCCGTCGCATCTTGGCGGAGGATTTGGCTGCGATGATGCGGACCTTTACTGCGGCAATGGTCCTGAACGAGGAGGGCTGCTCTGCTGCCGAGCTAACCAAATTGCGGGGGGATCTCACCTTCATGCAGTCGCGCCTGAACAAACTCACCGAGGAGCTGGAGAAGAGTCAGAAGGACGCTGCTGACCAGCGCAAGCGGGCGAAAGGTGCCGAGGAGAAGGCAACGTCGGTCGAGGAGAAACTGGGGGTGGGGGAGGCCGATGTGCAAGCGCTGACAGTTCGCCTGGAAGTTTTGGACAGTGCTCTTCGTCCGGCCGAGGATGAGACTGAGGAAGACCGGCGGATGATTACGCGTGCTAATTTGGTCGCCCGAATTCGGGTGCTGGAGAGCGATTGCCTGGACGCTGTTGAGGTCGGGTTCAAGAGTGTTGTTGTGCAGCTCCAAATCGTCAACCCTGGCGCTGCTCTGGTCGTGGACGAGATTGGGCCCTATCATAAGAACGTTGATGGGAAGGTGGTTGACCCAAAGCTCATCGTCCCCGACGCCGTCCCCGTGGATGCTGAGAAGGAGGGCGAGGATGTGTAGGTTTTCCTGGGCCTGCGTGCTCGTAGTTTCCTGGGCCGCGCGCCGATGTTTTGTAATTTTCCCGTTTTCTTTGTCGGGCCTGCGTGCCCTTGTTTATGTAATATTGACTACTGGGCTGGTGCCCGTTTTTGATTAATATATTTATAAGAATTTTCTAAGTGTGCACTCGGTTTCGTTTTTTGCATGTTTGTTTATGCTCGGGATGTATGTATGTTTGGAATGCATGTTTAGTATGCCTTCGGGCCTGTTTGGGGTGGTAGCTCGACGACGATTGTTTCCGGCGGTGTGGGGAACTGGCCGGCTGGTCAGCTTTGTTGCCTGACCGGTTCGGGGGTAGTTCTCCCCGTGGCGTGGACGTCCCATCGCGAGTTGGGTGTCCTGCCGGTGTTGGTACGTCGGTGGGTAATCTCGATCGAGGTGTTTCCCGCCGAGCAAGGCCTTCTGCCCGCGCACACAAGAGGCAGGGCTTGCTTTTGGTCTGGTCGTTTAGGAGACGCGAGGGGGTGCGGTGGTACCATGTCGCCCCCCCAGTGGTCGCGACGATGGGTCGTCGCGGGCAGTGTTTATCTGTAGTAGCGCTTAAGTTTCTCGACGTTCCATGGTCGAGCTAGTTGTTCCCCGTGCAGGTTTTCGAGGTAGTAGGCCCCGTGCTCCGTCTTGTCGCGGACACGGTAGGGACCTTTCCAATTCGCAGCTAGTTTGCCCTCGTGCGAGTCTTTCTGGTTTCTGCGCAAGACTAAGTCGCCGATTTGGAAGTTGCGTTTCAGGACTTTGTTGTCGTGGCGAAGTGCCACCTGCTGTTTCAGCCGGGCTTCCCGAAGGGCTGCTCCTGATCGAATCTCCTCGACGAGGTCGAGCTCCTCTCGTAAGGTGTCGTCATTGTCGTCGGTGTCGAGGGGAGCTTCAGTTCGTCTGGATGGCTCGCGTATCTCGACCGGGATTACTGCTTCAGTTTCATACATGAGGCGGAATGGGGTTTCCCCCGTGGTTGAGTGGGGCGTAGTTCGGTACGCCCAGAGGACGCTGTGGAGTTCCTCGACCCATGCCCTCTTTGTGTCGTCGAGTCTTTGTTTTAGTCCCCTGAGTATGACCCTGTTCGCGGATTCCGCCTGGCCGTTTGTCTGGGGATGTTCGACTGAGGTGAAATGGTGTTTGGTTCCGAGCTTGGTAACGAAGTCGCAGAAAATTTTGCCCATGAACTGCGTGCCGTTGTCTGTGACGATGGTGAGCGGGACCCCGAATCGTGCGAGGATATTTCGTTTGTAAAATTGGAGTATGTTGTGGGCCGTGATTTTGGCTAAGGCTTCGGCCTCAATCCATTTGGTGAAGTAGTCCACGCCCACGATGAGATACTTGTTCTGATAGGAGCCTAGGGTGAAGGGGTCGAGGATGTCCATCCCCCACCAGGCGAATGGCCACGGGGAGGAGAGGGATTTGAGTTCGGCCGATGGAGCGAGGTGCATGTCCCCGTGTCTTTGACATTAGTCACATCGTTTGACGTGCGCCCTCGCATCTGTTTGCATCGAGGACCAGTAGTATCCTGCTCGTAAGGCCTTTCTCGCCAGGGATCATCCTCCGAGGTGCTGCGTATTGATGCCCTCGTGGATTTCCTCTAGGATGGCTACGGCCTGGGAGTTGTCGATGCATTTGATGAGTAGGATCGCAAAGCCTCTGCGATATAGTGTGCCCTCGAGGAGGACGTACGAGCAGGCTCGTCGTTTGGTCGTGCTTGCCTCTTTATAGTGGGCTGGTAGGCGGCCCGTGCTGAGGTAGGCGTGTAGCGGTGTCATCCAACAGTCGATATCTCCTATTGCGTTGATGTCGAGCGGGGCGGTGGACGCTTTGGTGCTCGGTTGCGATAGGACTTCTTGGATGACCGACTTGTGGCCTCCTCGTTTTTTGGTGCTCGCTAATTTAGAGAGAATATCAGCTCGGGTGTTTTGCTCGCGCGGGATGTGCTGAATCTTCGCGGAGTCGAAACTTTGTAGTTTTTCGGTGATGAGTGCTAAATATTCGGCGAGGTTGTCATTTTTCGCTTGATATTCTCCTCGTACTTGCGAGGCGACCAGCTGGGAGTCTGTGTAGATTTTAATTTCTCTGGCCCCGAGGTCTGATGCCAGGCGAAGTTCAGCCAAGAACGCTTCGTACTCGGCTTGTTTGTTAGTCGTCGAGAAAGCCAGCGTGAGGGAAACCTCTATGATGGTGCCCTCTTCGTTGTCGAGGATGATGCCTGCTCCACTACCCATGGAGTTTGAGGAGCCGTCCATGAAAATGGTCCATATGTGGCTCCCCGTGGTAGGGTCTGGTGAGGAGGTCATCTCGGCAACAAAATCGGCCAGGGCCTGGGCTTTGATGGCTTTCCGGCCTTCATAGATGATGTCGAACTCAAATAGCTCTAACGACCATTTCAGCATGTGTCCAGCCATGTCGGGTCGGCAGAGGAGCTGGAGGATGGGTTGGTCGGTGCGGAGCACGATGGTGTGTGCTAGGAAGTAATGTCGGAGCCGTCGTGCAGCAGTGATGAGGGCTAGGGCAACTTTTTCGATCAGTTGGTATCGGACTTCGGGACCGTGGAGGGCTTTGCTCCTGAAGTAGATTGGCTTTTGCCCCTCTTCGGTTTCTCTGATGAGAACGGCGCTGACGGCCTCGTTAGCTACAACCAGGTATAGGTATAGGGTTTCGCCCATCACGGGTCGCGTCAGCACTGGCGGTTTGGACAGGACGCGTTTGAGGTGGCGGAGGGCTTGCTCGCACTCCTCTGTCCATTCGAACGTGGTCTCCTTCCTGAGTAGTTTGAAAAAGGGGAGGGCATGCTGTGCAGATTTGGCGATGAACCGAGAAAGTGAGGCAAGCACGCCGTTGAGGGATTGGATGAACTTCTTTGTGGTGGGGTGGTGATTTCCGAAAAGGCGTGGCACTTTTCCGGATTCGCCTCGATCCCACGCTTGGTCAGGTAGTAGCCGAGGAATTTTCCTGCGCAGACACCGAAGGTGCACTTTTCCGGGTTGAAGCGCATTCGGAAGTTCCTCGTTGTGTCGAAGACCTTTCTGAGATGGGTTGTGTGGTAGACTTCCGTGCAGGATTTGACGATCATGTCGTCCACGTACACTTCGAGCATGTCGCCGATTTCACCCCGGAAGACATTGTTCATCATCTGTTGGTACGTGGCGCCGACGTTCTTTAGCCCGAAGGGCATTACTTTGTAGTAATAGTTGCCTGACACCGTCATGAAGGCCGTGCTCTGTTTGTCGTGCTCGGCCATCGGGATCTGGTTATAGCCCGAGTATGCGTTCATGAAGGACAAGAGCTTGAAGCCCGCGGAGTTATCGATGAGTTTGTCGATGTTGGGGAGGGGGTATGCGTCCTTAGGACATGCCTGGTTGAGATTGGTATAGTCAACACACATGCGCCATTTTCCATTATTCTTTTTAACGAGTACAACGTTGGACAACCAGGTTGAATACCGAGCTTTCGAAATAAAATTCGCCTCTAAGAGGTCTTTTACAGCTTTTTCAGCCGTCGCCGACTTTTCGGGGGACTGTCTACTCCTACGTTGAACTACGGCCTTCGCGGTCGGGCTGATGGACAGCTGATGGCAGGCGACCTCGGGGTCGAGTCCGGGCATTTCTGCGGCGCTCTAGGCGAAGAGGTCGGCGTTCTCACGGAGGCAAGCCTGTAGCTGTTTTTTCACTAAGTCTGGGAGTTCGGCGCCGATCTTCACGGTTCTGCTCTTGTCCTCCCCGAGTGTGACGATCTCGAATTCACCGTCCGGGATGGGGCGTGCCGGGTGGGTGGGTTGGCCATTGGACTGGTTGGCTTCGCTGGTCCTTATTTCGTGATTGTGCTCTTCGGTGAAGCGGCTGTCAAGGTCCACGGATCCGACGAGCTCCTTTGGTTCGCTCTTCGGTGCCACGGTTGGGGTCGCCTTCTTAGTTGCTGGAGCGATGGTGTCCAAACCTTTTAGTGCAGCCTCGAAGCACCTCCGGGCGGCCTCGATGTCCTCATTCAGGGTTACGACGGCCCCCTGCTTCGTGTAGTACTTCATCTTTAGGTGGACGGTGGAAGGCACCGCGGTGAGTTCTGCTATCGTCGTTCTGCCCAGGATACGATTGTAGAGGGACAGGCACTCGATAATTAAGAAATGGATGCTGATCTCCCTGGCCATTTCCTCTTCCCCGAAAGTGACTTTTAGCTCCACGTACCCCTAAGGTCTCGTTGTCGTCTCGTTGAACCCATGAAGGTCGGAGCCTACGTAAGGGGACATGTTGGATTCGTCGAGTTGGAGGGTCGTGAAGAGGTGTGTGTACATGATGTCCACCGAGCTGCCTCCGTCGACGAGGATGCGTCTGACGTCGAAGTTCGCCATTCGCGCCCGTATCAGTAGGGGGATGTTGGAGTTAGGGGAGCCTCCGGGGAGTTCCATGAGGTAGAATGTGATCGGATTGGATCGACCGCGAAATCTTTCGAGCGTGCTCATCTTACCGGAGTTGCTTGTGATAAGCTCGTAAAACTTTCTTTTCACCGATCCTATAGATAGGTTCCTTGTGGCGCCGCCCGAGATGACCATGGCTCTAGCAAAGTAATCCCACCGGCTGGTTGGCCGTATCGGCTCGCCGGGTAGGTCGGGGTCGTCGGGGAGGCCGAACTCTTTGTCCGTGAACCAGTCCTCGGGGCGGTTGACACACAGCGTGACCTGGAGTCCGTTGTTGCCATCGGAAGAGGGGAGCTCTTCGACTTTCTTGGCCTCGGGGGCTTCTTGCCTCGGGGCCTCACCCCTCAGGTGTACCTCTTTAGGTGGCCGTCCTTAATCAGGATTTCGATCGCGTCCTTGAGATGGATGCAGTCTTCGGTCACGTACCCGTGGCTCCTACAGAATCGACAGTATTTTGACTTGTCCACATTGGGTTTGGGGGGCGTCGGCCTGGGGAAGCGGACACCTCCCTGGGCGAATTCGGTTTTGGCGCACTCGGACAGTATGTGCTTGCGGGAAGCGACTAAGGCCGTGTATTCCGTGAATCGGCCGACGGGGCCGCGCTGTTCGCGTTGTTCGCAGGGGCGATCTTCCCGACGGCAGTCACCTCCACGCCGCTGGCTTGAGGCTCCGTCCTCTCGGTGCCCGCGGGGGGCCTCCCTGTCTCGGGTGTCTCGAGCGGAGTTGGCTGCTTGGGTTTCCTCGAACCGGATATAACGCACGGCTCTGTCGAGGAAATCTTGCAGGGAAGCTGGTCGGTGTATGCCCACGGCCTCGTAGAACTTGGAGTCGTGGTGTAGTCCCTGCTCCATTAGGTAACGCTTCATCTCGTCTGACATCGTTACCTGCACCGCTTCCCGGGTGAATCTTTCATTGTACTTTCGGAGAGGCTCGTCGGGGGCTTGGATTATCACGCCGAGGGCGGCTTCTGTCTTTGGGTGGCGTCGGGACACTGTGCAGTATTTTGAAAACAGGTCCTTCAGGACCCTCCATGACGTAATCGATTCGGGCTCCAAACTTTTGTACCATGTCATGGCGCCTTTCCTTAGGGTCGTCGAGAATAGCCTGCACTTGACAGCTCCTCGGACGTTTCGGTAATCGAGCATGGCCTCAATGTCTTCCAGGTGATCGTCCGGGTTGGAGGTATCGTCGTACGTCGAGAGCGTCGGGGGCTTCTCCATCCTGTGGGGGATGGGGGCGGCCATGATTTCTCGGGACAAGGGAGTCCTGTAGTCATCTTCGTCGCTTAGAGTGGGTGACCGAGGAGGAGATGGGCTGTTTAGTATAGGCCCCTGGTTTCGGGTCCTCGGCCTTCTGACCGGGGGTTCGACGCGCGAAGGCCTGATCGGGATTGCTGCCGTGTTCTTCCGCCTCCCGCGAACTTGTCTCGTCGGGGATCTGGTGCGCTCCCGCACTACTTTCGTTCGGGGCCTCTCCAGCCGAGGTCGTCGATTTCTAGGTTGAGGCGAGGGACTCCTCGAGCCCCCATTCTGGTCTTCCCGCGGAGGGGACCTTGGGGGGACCTCCCGTTCCAGCGCTCCAATTCGTGCGTTCTGCTGAAACAATAGCTGGTTCGTCTGGTTGATGGCCGCAAAGAGGGCGGCCACCGATAGGTCTGCTCCCGCCGGGACGGGAACAGGTTGGAACGCTGCTGGGCTCTAGGGCCGGCGGTCAACCTGGTGTGTCGGCTCTGCGGACGAGGGAGACGCAGTCTGACCGTCTCTCTCGTCGGTCTCCATTGGGCATGATGTCTCCGTCTGCTTGCTGCCGTTGGCGGCGGCGTTGAGCACGAAGTCGTGCACGGTATCGTTGTGGTGTGGGCTAGCCATGATCGTGGAGTGTTGGTGAAACTTTGGTTCTCTGCTCGGAGTAACGGGGAAGTTTCTGTCCCCACAGTCGGCACCATTGATCTGACCTGGTCTGGAGGGGATCACGGGCTGGCCACACACTGATGGACTGCTATCTGATCACCGGTGACGAGGAGGAGAGAGGGGGGTGTACCTGCAAGACACTCTGATGCCAAAGTAAGGAATTGGGTAGAGTGAGAGCAAAGTACAGAAAAGGGGTAAGAAGTGAATTACCTGACCCTCTTGAGGAAGAGGGTATTTATAGAGAGACCCCAGCGCTGGGCCAACGGTCACTTGCGTTGGGCTGGATTGCCAGGCCCAACCCAGGTGAATGTTAGGGCTTACATGGTGTAGTGAAGACCGGGACGTGGTCTTCTCCCTAGTCCAACTGTCCTGAGATCTCCGGAAAGTGGGTTTGACCTGCTCTTTCGGAGGTGGGCAGTTGTTTGGTGACATGTCCCCGCGGAGGGGGGCACGTGGAGAACATGCGTATGGCACGTTGTCCTCCCCGCGGAGGGGAGCTCGCGAGGTTCCCCGGAGGTGCGTCGTTCTCCCCGCGGAGGGGAGCACACGAGGGCGTGGAGGAGACACGTTGTCCTGCTCGACGGCATGGGGGTTCGGCCCGAGGAGGGCTAGTCTGTTCGGCGAGGGGAGAGCGCAGAGGGCGTCTCAAGGCACGCCGTCCTGCCCGGCGGGAGCGTGCCCTACCCGTCGAGGGGGCCGGTGCCCGACCAGCCTGCTTAAATCATATTGGGCCTTGGTTGTGCATCATTGGGCTGGGCCGCGAGGCGAGGCCTGGCCTAGGCCAGAACACCTTCCATGTTTCACCATTTCGTCCCTCTTCATAAAAGTGAGTTGTTTTTATTTATTTATATTATTTTCGTTTTGTATAATTTATTTTATTGTTTAGATTTATTAATTAATTTTTTTTATTTATTTGTTGTGTTTCATGTACTGTGGATAATATTATATAAAGCTATCTAATTTTTGTCAAGAAGAACTACGAATTTGGGAGAGCATTAGAAGGTACACACTTCTATTTTTTTTAAGATGTTATATATATTCTTATTTTGAGATTTATGTTGATATGGTGGCTGTTGATGTATAAAAAAATTTGTGAAGAAAATATATTTTGTAAAGAAAAATTTATGTTGGTAGCTGTTGAAATTTATTTTGTAAAGATTTTAATTAAAATATTAGAATTATATTTATATTATAAAACAGATTTTAATTAAAAACAGAAAATTAGTATTATATTTATATTATTAGTATTATAAAACAGAAAATTAGTATTATCAAACAGATTTTGATATGGTGGCTGTTAATATTTATATTATAAAACAGATTTTAATTAAAATATTAGAATTATATTTATTAACATATTTTATAAACATATTAAAAACAGAAAATTAGTATTATATTTATTAAAAACAGAATATTAATATTAGTATTATATTTATTAACATATATTATAAAACATAATATTTTATAAACATATTAAAACATATTAGTATTATATTTATTAAAATATTAGTATTAAAATAGTATATATATTTATTAACATATTAGTATTATATTTTAAAATATTAGTATTAAAACAGTATATATATTTATTAACATATTAGTAATATATTTTAATTAAAATATTAGTATTATATTTATTAAAAACAGAATATTAATATTAGTATTATATTTATTAACATATATTATAAAACAGAATATTTTATAAACATATTAAAACATATTAGTATTATATTTATTAAAATATTAGTATTAAAACAATATTATATATTTATTAACATATAAACAGTATTATATTTACTTTTATTACACTTTTAGTTATAAATTATTATTTTACACAATATATATTTTTATTCATTATATTATTATATTAAAATATATATTTTATTATATAATTATATTATTCTAATTATAATTATATTTATTATAAACTATAATAAAAATTTATTATATAATATATTATTATTCCAATATAATTATAACAATATAATTACAAATTAAAAAATATATATATAATTATTGGGTAGGGGTTAACCCCTCGCAAATCCCAAAACGTGGGACAGCTGGCTAGGGGCTTAACCCCTCGCAAATGCATGACCGAGCTGCCTAGGGGATTCGCCCCTCACTAAGTTCAGGAATTATGTGACTTAGCTAGGGGCTTATCCCCTCGCAATCTTTTCTGACAGGACTGAGCCCCTCTCTAGCTCTAGTCTGTGTCTACGTCTGTCGTGCAGGATGATGATATTTTCCCATTACATTTTGCAAGGGGCTTATCCCCTAACCATTTTTGCGAGGGGCTTATCCCCTCACCAATTATTTGCGATGCCCTGATTAGCTATGGGGCATGTCCCCTCGCAAATTGTTGTTTTGTGATGGGTATTTTGGTTTAGTGAGGGGTTTAACCCCTAGCTAAATCCTGTTTTTCTTGTAGTGGTAAAAATAAATGTAGACCAACTTTAATATTTTCCCATTTGCGACGTGGGTACCATGTGGTTGCTTTGTGACTTATTTTCCACGTCGCAAAAATAAAGACATTTTTGAATTTTTGTTTCCCATCTGGTTACCACACCACAACTAAATTTCTGAATAATTCAAATTTCTCTACCTCAAAAAAACAGCACTCAACGTTACAGATTTTAAATTTGAGGGGGTTATTAATTAAATAATGTAGTGACGTGGTTTACACATCGGAACCTCTGTTTTTTCCCACGTGTTTACCACGTCACTAAATCACTTAACAAAATGCAGGTTTTCTTGAAGTCTCATGCAATTGGCAACTTGGTCTAGGGACACCTTATGCAGTCTCCAATCTAATTGGTGACTTGGTTATATACATTAAGCGTATCGCCAACTCATCTAGAGACCCCTTATATTTAGAAATTTCTTTACGAAAAATAAATAATTATAAAAATGAATAATAAAATAATTGATATTATGAATATTATCAAAAATAATTATTTACTTTTTGAAATTTTTATATAAACTAAGTAAGAGAAAATTTTAAAATAATCTCTATTTATAGAAAAAAAAATTTTAAAATATAAAGGGTCGAATTGGTGACACCCTTTAATGTTCATAACTAAGTCACCAATTGGATTGGAGACTGCGTGAGGTGTCTCCAGACCAATTGGCGTCACCCTTATGGCTTTAACAAAGGGTCGTCAATTGGATTGGCGCCCTTGTGTAAGCCTAAATCTTAACTGGAGTATTTTGGAATTTTTTTGAAATGTGGGATATTTTGAGAGTTTTTTTTCTCTAAAAGTTAGGTTATTTGGGTAAAAAATTCAACTTCTCGAATCATGAACAACAAAAACAGAAAAATTAAATAAGAGACAAATAAAAAATGGAGAAGCTTAATATAAAAAAAATAAAATAATAATACATGCTTTTGAGTGAAAAAATAAGATGAAGTATTGCAAAAATGGTGAGGGATGGAAGGAAAAATTGATGGTAGATTGTGTATTTTGAGGGAGAGGAAGATGAAATATTGTAAAATAGTTATTTTCTTCTGATTCTGATGACGTGTGGGAGAGCGGTACATATGGTGCATCAAATAACATTTTTCCATTGTGAAAATCACATCGCAAATAAAGAAATAGTTAGGGTAGCGACATTAGTATAAGAAATAGTTAGGTACAGTTAACAATCGTCGTCAAAAAAATATTAGAGTGACGCTCTAAAAACGTCCCCAAAAGTATTTTAGGCAACGATTATCAAGGGTTGCAAATATATTTTTGTCAACAGCCATAAATTGTTGCCTATACGAATTTTAGGTAACAATTTTTACATGTTAATTAAAAAAGTGTTGCCAGAGACAATAAATGTTGTAGTGGCGGTACATATGGTGCATCAAATAGCATTTTTCCATTGTGAAAATCACATCGCAAATAAAGAAATAGTTAGGGTAGCGACATGATTATTATGTATATTTAGTATAAGAAATAGTTAGGGTAGCGACATGATTATCATGTATATTTAGTATAAGAAATAGTTAGGGTAGTGACATGATTATCATGTATATTTAGTATGTGATTTGTTGAAATATTTAGTGAAATAGAAAATAATTCTTTTTTCTGATATGAAATATTTGATGTTATGAGTTAACAGAAAATACAATATTTTCATATTAATAAGGTCTAGTTCATTGAAAACTAAAATGAAATCTAAGATACAATTGAAATTTCTGTGTTTGATTTGGTTGTGTTTAAAATTGAAATTTCTGTGTTTGATTTGGTTGTGGTTAAAATGAATTGCTATTGATGTCCTTTTATAACTTTCATGCTCAAGCTATTTGTCTAATGGACCTAGACTTTTTACTTGGATTTTGTTCACACTATAGTTGTTAGGGGATTTAATAATTTTAGAAGTTATTATATATTCTCATATTAAATGCCATATAGGACACCCTCTGCATATCGTCATGCACTAAAAAAGTTAGTTTTATTGAAATAGCAAATAACAAAGCATAATGCATTAATACAATTTCAAAGGACCTAGACTTTGTCCTTGCATCATGTTCACACTATAGTTGTTAGGAGATTTAATAAATTGCACAATTTTAGACGTCATATATATTCTCATATTTCTAAATTTAAAAATACAATTTAACAACATTATTTTATTTGCAACAAATTTATTCATTAATTTATTGATATTTTCAACTAATATCATCTTAAGATATTTGGTGAATATGTGGTTTGTCTTTTACAAAAGTATTGCTCGAAAAAAGAAGTCCAACAATATTCAATGCTCTCTAGAGAAAAAAAATTTCTACTAAAATTTTTGGCCAATATGTAATGTGTCTCTCTCAAAAATATTACTCTAAAAAAACATCTCACAATGTTCAACGTTTTCTAGAAAAAAAAACTTATTATTCCCCTAACAACTATAGTGTGAACATAATTCAAGTATGAAGTGTAAGAAAATTTTAATAATATAGTGAAATAAAGCTGATTTTTTAATAATTTTTTTACATTAACAATATATATCAATATTTATAATTTAAAAAAATTAAAAGAAAAAAAGAAAACACGAAAGCTTAATATCATTATGAGAATATCAAATAGACGATCATTATTTGTTATTAGAACCAAAAAAATATTTAAAAAAGGGAAGAATGATATAGTTGAAAATATCAATAAATTAATGAATAAATTAGTTGCAAATAAAATAATGTTGTTAAATTCTATTTTAAAATTTAGAAATATGAGAGTATATATGACGTCTAAAATTATGCAATTTATTAAATCTCCTAACAACTATAGTGTGAACATGATGCAAGGACAAAGTCTAGGTATTAATGCATTATGCTTTGTTATTTGCTATTCCAATAAAACTAAGTTTTTTAGTGCATGACGATATGACATTTAATATGAGAATATATAATAACTTCTAAAATTATTAAATCCCCTAACAACTATAGTGTGAACAAAATCCAAGTAAAAAGTCTAGGTCCATTAGACAAATAGCTTGAGCATGAAAGTTATAAAAGGACATCAATAGCAACTCATTTTAAACACAACCAAATCAAACACAGAAATTTCAATTTTAAACACAACCAAATCAAACACAGAAATTTCAATTGATACCACGCAATGTCTAAAACTAGCAGTGCAATTGCGACACCAATCATTCAGCGTGATTACGTTTTGAAACACTTCCCAACTACAGTTAGCTCAACGTACAATTCAGTTGACTTCATAATAGGCTTTGCTACTGAGGACTATAATCAAAATGGAGAAGGCAAAGGTGATTTCCATTCTACCTGGGACCTTGCTACTTTCAGTCCTGAAAAGGTCAAAGAACTGAAGAAAAATTATCCAGATGTAAGGGTGGTGATAAGCATCGGAGGCTACATAGGAACTTATTCTCCATTCAATCCCATTGAGAAAAAGGATGTGTGGATTTCAACTGCCGTGTATTCACTCAAAAAGATCATTCATATCTATGACGACAAATACCATAGAAACATGATTGATGGTATTGATATTCACTATGGCAATGTCAAATCAGATGACTTTTCCTACTGTATTGGAGAAGTTATAAAGTCGCTCAAAACTGATCCTCAACTAACCATTAAAGTGGTGTCCATTACTGCAGGAGAATACACCCAATCAGACTACCTAAAATTGTATGTGGAAAACCAAGAGTATATTGACATTGTTCAATACTTGTTCACCAATTGGCGATATTGTAAGGAAGATCTTCTAGACTTCTATAACAAACTGATAGCTTCGTACACTCCTGCTCAAGTCCTTCCAGGATATCTAAACCCATCTTTTTCAGGTGATAAAGCTAAAGAGACAGTCATGTACCTCGTCAAACAGTATTTGGCCCCTGGTTTTTTTACATATCCTTCTTACGACTCTCCTAGCCCTTTCTCCTCTGAGGAAGATGCTTCAAAAAATATCTAAATTTTCGGGACAAATACTATCTAAATAAGTCCTGTGAATTGTGTGGCATTGATGAATTTCTTGTTTTCTTTGTATTTCTCCTTTCATTTTGTTTTGAGTGCAGATCATTTGCTTCTCTTGTATCAGTTATATGTGTAATACTTTGAATAATATGAAGCAAATTAAATATCAATTTCTTTCCTATACATTTTTATGTCAATCAATGATCACCGTTATTTCTTAGATTTCATTTTAGTTTTCAATGAACTAGACCTTGTTAATATGAAAATATTGTATTTTCTGTTAACTCATATCAACATATATTTCATATCAGAAAAAGAATTCTTTTCTATTTCACAAAATATTTCAACAAATCACATACTAAATATACGTGATAATCATGTCGCTAACCTAACAATTTTTTTATTTGCGATGTGATTTTCACAATGCCAAAATGCTATTTGATGCACCATATGCACCGCTCTCTCACACGTCATCAGAAGAGAATAACCATTTCTTATACATGATAATCATGTCGCTACCCTAACTATTTCTTATACTAAATATACATGCTACCCTAACTATTTCTTTATTTGCGATGTGATTTTCACAATGGGAAAATGCTATTTGATGCACCATATGTACCGCTCTCCCACACGTCACCAGAATCAGAAGAGAATAACTATTTTACAATATTTCATCTTCCTCTCTCTCAAAATACACAATCTACCATCAATTTTTCTTTCCATCCCTCACCATTTTTGCAATACTTCATCTTATTTCTTCACTCAAAAGCATGTATTACTCTTTTATTTTTTTATATTAAGCTTTTCCATTTTTTTATTTTTCTCTTATTTAATTTTTCTGTTTTTGTTGATCACGATTCGAGAAGTTGAATTTTTTTACCCAAATAACTTAATTTTTAGACAGAAAACTCTCAAAATACCCCACATTTCAAAAAATTTCCAAAATACCCCAGTTAAGGTTTAGGCTTACACAAGGGCGTCAATCCAATTGACAACCCTTTGTTAAAGCCATAAGGGTGGCGCCAATTGGTCTGGAGACACCTCACGCAGTCTCCAATCCAATTGACGACTTAGTTATGTACATTAAAAGGTGTCACTAATTCATCTAGAGACCCTTTATATTTTAAAATTTTTTTCTATAAATAGAGATTATTTTAAAAATTTCTCTGACTTAGTTTATATAAAAATTTCAAAAAGTAAATAATTATTTTTGATAATATTCATAATATCAATTATTTTATTATTCATTTTTATAATTATTTATTTTTCGTAAAAAAAATTCTAAATATAAGTGGTCTCTAGATGAGTTGGCGATACACTTTAATGTACATAACCAAGTCGCCAATTGGATTGGAGACTGCATAAGGTGTCTCCAGACCAAGTTGCCAATTGCATGAGACTACAAGAAAACCTGCATTTTGTTAAGGGATTTAGTGACTCGGTAAAGACGTGGGAAAAAATAGAGGTTGCGACGTGTAAACCACGTCACTACATTATTTAATTAATAACCCCCTCAAATTTAAAATCTGTAACGTTGAGTGCTATTTTTTTGGGGTAGGGAAATTTGAATTATTCAGAAATTTAGTTGTGGCGTGGTAATCACATGGAAAACAAAAATTCAAAAATGTCTTTATTTTTGCGACGTGGAAAACAAGTCACAAAGTACCCACATGGTACCGACGTTGCAAATGAGAAAATATTAAAGTTGGTCTGCATTTATTTTTATAGTTGAGACACATTAAAGGTTGATTTGACGTTTGCAGGACTTCCCACATGATTCCCACCTCGAAAATGGGAAGGCATTAATGTATTATTTTAAATTTTTACCGTTGCTTTGCATTTAATTTTTGAACGTTGAAAAATAAAATGATAGTAGTCCCTTTTTCCTTTTTCCTTCCATCACGCATTTCTCTTTTCCTTCCTTTTTTCTTCCTTTTTTCTTCCTTCTTCCTTATGCTTGCGTTATCTATGGTTCCTCTCCTCCTTCACTTCACTGCTTCACAAACATTTTCAATAGGTATCGTAAATGTTACATTCTTACCTTTTACTTTTGTTTTACATTTTATATTAATTTTTTTTATTATTAATTTTTAATTTTTTACAAAAGATTAAGATTTGGAAGATTAAGCTTTAATTTTGTTCCATTGGGATATTTATGTAATTAAAATGATTTATTTTTCAGATTTATAGGTATATATAATATTGATTATATATGAATAATATTGTATATGAAATGTTTGGTTGTTGTTGTTGTATTTAAATATGTTATTTTTATTAAAAACAGAATATATATTGTATTTTTGGTTATTGATTATATATGAAAAATAAATTATATATTATATTTTAGAATATTATATGTTTGAATATGTATTATATTTTAGTAAACAGAGTAAATATTATATTTAAAAAAACAGAATTTTTAAAAATATTTTTAGTAAATAAAGTTGTAAATAGAAAAAATTAAAAAGTATTTTTTTAAGAAAACATAAAGTCATGTAAATTAGAAAACAAAATTGTAAATATTTTAAATAGAAGTATTTAGTAAATAGAAGTATTTTTATTAAAAAATAATGAATATAT
The DNA here is from genome assembly GCA_963859935.3 of Lathyrus sativus. Lineage (NCBI taxonomy): Eukaryota > Viridiplantae > Streptophyta > Magnoliopsida > Fabales > Fabaceae > Lathyrus > Lathyrus sativus. Next base: position 16,886,245 of record OZ012738.1, on the reverse strand, counting down.
ATTATATTTTAAATGTATTATTTTTAGTAAACAAATTATATATTATATTTTAGAATATTATATTATAGAATATGTATTATATTTTAGTAAACATATTAAATATCATTTTAGAAAAAACAGATTTTTAAAAATACTGAATATATATTATATTTTAAATGTGTTATTTTTATTAAATAAATTATATATTATATTTTAGAATATGTATTATATTTTAGTAAACATAATATATATTATTTTAGAAAAAACATATTTTTAAAAATAATGAATATATATTATATTTTAAATGTGTTATTTTTAGTAAACAAATTATATATTATATTTTAGAGTATGTATTATATTTTTAGTAAACATAATATATATTATATTAGAAAAAACATAATTTTTAAAAATATTTACAATTATTTTTATAGGTTAAAATGTATAATTAAATTTTATATTTTTATATTTTTATAGTAAGAAAATATTTTTAAAATAATTTTAAAAAATTAGATTGTTGTATAATATGAAGTAACATGAAGTAATATTGAAGTAATGTTTTAATTTATATTAGGTTAAAACAATGTGAAAAGAATTATATTATTTTGCATATTAAAATCACATATTTAATTAAAATGATATATCATGATAGTACAAATGTGTAATATGGAATATTTTCGTTACTATCATAGTTGGATGTACGATAGAACGTTACCAGGCAGACGTGGACTTACACCAAATTTTGGATCCTTCATGCATCCGCTTAGGGGATCTAATTTTCCCAAGGTATTGTGTTCGTTCACGCAGCAGTCTAGGGGATCTAGTTTTCCAGGGGGATCTAGTTTTTTTCCTCAATATTATTCCTTCACACGGCAGCTTGGGGGTCTAGTTTTCCTCAGCAGACTCCCTTCGCACAGTCTGGGGGATCTAGTTTTTCTCAGCAGTATTCCTTCACGTCGTAGCCTGTAGGATCTAGTTTTCCTCAATAGACTACCTCCACGCACCAGGCAGGGGGATCTGGCTCCCGCCTTCCACACCCCACACATATACCTGCGCGTCAGAAGCAGGATGACCACCTTATTCAGGAGGATGACGATGTTCATGAGGAGCAGGCAAATCCTGTTGCAGGGGAGATTTTGGTGGTTGAAGGACGACATCTAATTAGGCATGAGGGATCTGGGTATGTTTTTAATTTATAATATTTATTTAACTATATATTGTCATTTTATGTTTAATACTCATTCAAATTATTGTTGTTTAGTTTTGATCCGTGTCGAACTGCTGCAAAAGCTGTAAACTGGGTCATTCAATTGATGTATACACAACTCATTAAGTCTTTCGGAGAGCTCCCAGATACTGAGAAAGATATATGGTTTGATAAATTCAAGGTAAATTGTGTTTTTATTATTGTTATGTTATTTTATAATTATTTTTTGTTATATAAATATCTAACATTTTATTTGACTGTCATATAACTTGCAGGAAAGGTGTACTTGGCAAAAATTTGACGAGGTCAAAATTAAAAAAAAAAATTAGCAGTAAGGTATCTAGCAGATTATCTGACATGCTCAGGAATGCTAGACAACTTTGGGAAATAGATCAAACTTGTAACGCCCTGATTCTGATTTCCCATTTTTGTTGAGTCTTTTTGATTTATTTGGGTGATTATTATTTTATTTGTGGAATTGGTGTGTTAATATGTTATGTTTGCATATTATGTTATTTTACCGATTTTGAGAGTTTTCGGGGAAAATAAGTCGGAGGGTATTTTAGATATTTCTTAATTAGTGATTAAGATAGATATTTTGTGAGTAAATGAATTAGTAGATATTTTGTGAGAAAATAAATAAAAAGAATTAGAATATTAGATATATAAGACAAAGAGGAGAGAAAAGAAAGAAATAGAGAGAAGAAAAGAAAGAGAAAGAAAGAGGAAGAAGAGAAAAGAGGAAAATAGAGGAAAAGCTTGGAAAGCTCCAAATCAACTTCTAGGAATCAATTAATCGGGTAAGGGTGTGAAATCTTATTATCTTATCAATGTATATCATTATGTATGTGTGTGTTTGGATTGTTTGGATGTTTTCCCTCATTTTTCCATTTTAGGTCGAAAAGGTTTAATCGATAGAAACCGATGTTTTAACGGTTAGAATTTGGAATAAATTGTATAGTTTAGTCTAGGAGGAATGTTGGGCTAAGACTACTGAAACTTGTTGGATTAAAATCGGGTGATTCGTGAGCTTCTCAAAATACCCCACATTTCAAAAAATTCCCAAAATACCCCAGTTAAGGTTTAGGCTTACACAAGGGCGCCAATCCAATTGACGACCCTTTGTTAAAGCCATAAGGGTGGCGCTAATTGGTCTAGAGACAACTCACGCAGTCTCCAATCCAATTGGCGACTTAGTTATGTACATTAAAGGGTGTCACCAATTCATCTGGAGACCCTTTATATTTTAAAATTTTTTTCTATAAATAGAGATTATTTTAAAATTTTCTCTGACTTAGTTTATATATAAATTTTAAAAAGTAAATAATTATTTTTGATAATATTCATAATATCAATTATTTTATCATTCATTTTTATAATTATTTATTTTTCGTAAAAAAATTTCTAAATATAAGGGGTCTCTAGATGAGTTGGCGATACGCTTTAATGTACATAACCAAGTCGTCAATTGGATTAGAGACTGCATAAGGTGTCTCCAAACCAAGTCGCCAATTGCATGAGACTACAAGAAAACCTGCATTTTGTTAAGTGATTTAGTGACGTGGTAAACACGTGGGAAAAACAGAGGTTGCGACGTGTAAACCACGCCACTACATTATTTAATTAATAATCCCCTCAAATTTAAAATTTGTAACGTTGAGTGCTGTTTTTTTGAGGTAGAGAAATTTGAATTATTCAGAAATTTAGTTGTGGCGTGGTAACCACATGGGAAACAAAAATTCAAAAGTGTCTTTATTTTTGAGACGTAGAAAACAAGTCACAAAGTACACACATGGTACCCACCTCCCAAATGGGAAAATATTAAAGTTGGTCTGCATATATTTTTATAGTTTTGACACATTAAAGGTTGATTTGACTTTTGCAGGACTTCCCACGTCACAAATGAGATGGCATTAATGTATTATTTTAATTTTTTACCGTTGCTTTGCATTTAACACTACGCCAGAAATGAGTTTTAGCAGCGCACCCTTTAGCAGCGCTTCTTAAAAAGCGCTGCTAAAGGGTGGGTAAAAAAAAAGAAAAAAAATTTCCCACCTAAGACAACGCTTTTTAAAAAGCGCTGCTAAAGGGGTGGCCTAAGAAAGCGCTTTTAAAAAGCGCTGCTAAAGGGGGACCTAAAAAAGCGCTTTTAAAAAGCGCTGCTAAAGATGTCCCCCTTTAGCAGCGCTTATTCTATAAAGCGCTGCTATATGGCATTGCTAAGGCACCCTAAGAAAGCGCTTTTAAAAGCGCTGCTAAAGGCATTTAAAACCGCTGCTAAAGGGGGACCTAGAGGGGGACATAAGAAAGCGCTTTTAAAAAGCGCTGCTAAAGGGGGCCCTGTAGCAGCGCTTTTTCTATAAAGCGCTGCTATATGGCATTGCTAAGGCACCCTAAGAAAGCGCTTTTAAAAGAGCTGCTAAAGGCCATTAAAAGCGCTGCTATAGGTATTAGTATTATAATTTTTAAATACCCTCCAGAATTTTAAGAGAAACAGAACAGTCGCGTACATTTCTTTTCTTCTGTCTTTCTCCTCTGGCGAACGAACTTGCCCTATTCAAGTGCCGTCATCCGCCGTCCGACCGTCGCCCGCCGTCCGTTCACCGTCCGTTCTCCGTCCGTTTTCGAGTGCATCCGTCCGTCTGCATTGCATTTCCACCATTGTTAAGGTATGTGACAGTTTCAAGGGATTTTCTTGTTTTTTTTTTTCTTTTCACCATTGTTGGTATTTGAAGACATTAAAGGTTTTGAAGGTTTTTGTTAATACTGTTATCTAAATATTGATGGTTTTTCTTTTCACTATTGTTGATATTTGATGGTTTTTCTAAATATTTGTTTTCACCATTGTTGGTATACTATTGTTTTTGTTGTTGGTATACTATTGTTTTTGTTATCTAAATATTGATGGTTTTTCTTTTCACCATTGTTGGTATACTATTGTTTTTGTTGTTTTGTAGATATGTTTCTTTTGAGGACATGCAAGTAAATTTTAGTGTTGATAACGTATACTGTTGTTGAGTAATTATTTTTGTTGTTGCGTTCAAGTATGATACGTATATTGTTGTTTTGTATTGAAGGTTTGAGGACATGCATGCAAGTAAATTTTAGTGTTGTTGTTGTTGTATAGAAATGACTTATTGAAGGTTTAGTGAAGGTTTTATATGTTGATATGTTATTATGTTATTATGATGGATTTCTCAATGTTTATATGATATATATGTTATTATGGTTTTATATGTTTAGTTAGGATTTCTCAATGTTTAGTAAGGGTGTCATTTTGGTTTAAGGATTATCTAGTAATTTTAATATGATTTGTTTTGGTGGATTATCTAGTATTTTTAATATGATTTGTCTTGGTTAATTATTAATATGATTTTAATAAAATTTATATTTTGTCTGCTATAGGGGTTACCTGTGAAGAGCAAAGCTATGATCGTTTCCAAGCATCCTATTGCGTAGCATTCTTAGAAGTTAGTGATTTCCTTACAGGTATTCTCTATTTTGTTTAACTTTTATAGTTTAGTGTAGATTACTCAATTAGTATGGATAAAAAATGGATGTCTGGTAATCGATTGTCAAAAGAGTACGAGAATGGGGTATCGAAGTTCGTTAAGTTTGCTGTTGAACACGCCAAAGACCCCAGTATGATCATATGTCCTTGCTTAGGATGCTGTTATGGGCGTCGAGTTGATGCCGTTCAGTTGGAATCTCATTTAATGAGACATGGAATTGACCGAAGTTACACATGTTGGACATTACATGGTGAGATAAGTAACAAGAATGTTGAACCCCGGAATAATACGACATGTGCTTCAAAGGACAATGGCAGAGATACATATGATTGTGATCAAGTCGAAGAGATTGCAGAAGCACTTGAAGAAGATCTTCAAGATTGTCCCAAGATGTTTGAGAGGTTGGTAAGAGATGCAGAGAAACTGTTGTATAAAGGTTGCATTACTTTCACAAGATTGTCCGCGGTATTAAAGTTGTACAATTTAAAGGCGGGTAATGGATGGTCGGATAAAAGTTTCATAGAGTTGTTAGCCCTACTTCAAGAGATGCTTCCGGAGGATAATGTTCTTCCCAATCGAACCTATGAAGCTAAAAAAATGTTATGCTCTATTGGCATGAGCTATGATAAGATACATGATTGTCCAAATGATTGCATTTTGTTTCGAAATGAATATGCATCATTAAACGAGTGTCCTAAATGCGGTGTATCTCGGTATAAGAAAAAAATGTCACCAACAAAAGTATTATGGTATTTTCCTATAATTCCGAGATTCAGACGCATGTTTCGTAGTGAAACAGATGCAAAACACCTGACTTGGCATGCAGATGATAGAATTGTAGATGGGAAGTATCGACATCCGACAGATTCACCACAGTGGATGAAAATTGATAATGATTATCCTGATTTTGGAGAAGAAGCTAGAAACCTTCACTTGGCATTATCGACTGATGGAATGAATCCGCATGGTCTGCAGAGTATCTCACATTCTACCTGGCCTGTAATTATTATGATTTATAACCTACCTCCATGGCTATGTATGAAGCGTAAGTACATGATGTTATCTATGTTAATTTCTGACCCTAAACAACCAGGGAATGACATAGACGTATACCTGACACCTCTAATCGAAGACTTAAAGAGTTTGTGGGAGAACGGTGTGGAGGTTTATGATGGATATAGGAAAGAAAGTTTCAATTTGAGGGCAATGGTGTTTGGCACAATTAATGATTTCCCAGCATACGGAAATCTATCGGGGTATAGCATTAAAGGTCAATGTGCGTGTCCTATCTGTGAAGAAAACACAGATTGGACGCGGTTGGAATTTGGTCAGAAGAATGTCTTTCTTGGTCATCGTAGATTCTTAAATTCTAGTCATCACTACCGTGGATGGAGAAAAGCATTCAATGGAGATTCAGAACAACATAAAGCTCCACCTACATTGACCGGTGAACAAATTTTTGAAAAGGTGAAAGATGCGAGTACTAAGTTTGGCAAGCCTTTTGCTCATACGCTTGTCACGCGTGGGTGGAAGAAGAGGTCAATTTTGTTTGAGTTGCCGTATTGGAAGTCGTTGTATGTAAGACATTTTCTTGATGTTATGCATATTGAAAAAAATGTATTTGAAAGTGTTATTGGTACGTTACTCAATATACAAGGAAAGTCTAAGGATGACCTTAAAGCAAGAAAGGACTTGGTAGCAATGGGAATAAGGAATGAATTAGGACCCTTGAAGAAAGGAAATCGCACATATCTACCACCTACTGCTTATACTCTATCTAGAAAGGAGAAAAAGATACTGTGTAAGTTTCTGAGTGAAGTTAAAGTTCCAGAAGGATACTCTTCAGATATTAGAAGACTTGTTTCTATGAAAGACCTTAAGTTAAAAAGTTTAAAGACACATGACTGCCATGTTATAATGGAACACTTTCTACCAATAGGTATACGTTCTATTTTGCCAGAAAAAGTGAGAGGCGCAATAACTAAATTGTGTTTTTTCTTTAGGTCAATCTGTAGTAAGGTGATAGATCCTGCGATCTTACCAACATTGCAAAGAGAAATAGTTATTACTTTGTGCGAGCTTGAAATGTATTTTCCTCCATCATTTTTTGACATAATGGTACACCTAGTTGTTCATCTTGTGAAAGAGACACAACTGTGTGGACCTGCCTATATGAGATGGATGTACCCTGTTGAACGTTATATGAAAATATTGAAAGGGTATGTGAAAAACCGAAGTCGACCAGAGGGATGTATTGTTGAACGATACATTGTTGAAGAAGCTATTGAGTTTTGTACTGAATATTTGTCCAACGTTCAATCCATTGGCCTCCCAAAATCTCATGTTGTTGAAAAAATAGATGGTAAACAATTAATTGGAAATAAAGTTGTGACAATTTCAAGGGATGAACGGGAGCAAGTGCATTTGTATGTTCTGCACAATGACATTGAGGTTGAGCCGTATCTTGAAATGCACAAGGACGTTCTTCGAGGTTTAAATCTGAATAGAAATGAAAATTGGATAGTGCGTGAGCACAATCGAAGTTTTATAACATGGTTCAAGGAGCATAGTTTTTCAAAGTTTTATTCTAATCCCACTTCAATAACAGAAAGGTTGAGATGTTTAGCATATGGTCCAAGTTTGCATGTGTTTTCTTATAGCGCATACGCAATTAATGGATACACATTTTATACCAAGGAACAAGATGATAAAAGTACAATGCAAAATAGTGGTGTCACCGTGCTTGCCGAAGCAATGCACATTTCCTCGTATTATGGGGTTATCGAGCGCATTTGGGTGTTTGATTATGAGAAGTTTCAGATTCCTATCTTTGGATGCAAGTGGGTTGAAAATAACAGTGCCATACAAATGGATAAATCAGGTTTTTTGAAAGTGGATCTTAATAAGGTGGGGTACAAAGATGAGCCTTTTATTCTAGCCACACAAGCTAAACAAGTGTTCTATGTCACTGATCCGACAAGTACGAAATGGTCTATAGTTCTTTTTTCCAACAAAGTAATCGATGATAACATTGGAGAAAAGGGGGATTTTTATGTTGAGAATGAATCTTATATTATAGATGATCCAGATGAGAATATTAGAGCGGACGAATCATATATTAGAAATGATCATAACGAGGGAATTTGGATCAATCCATCTGTCCGTGTTGTTAAGATACAAGTAAACCCCGTTACAACGAAAAAAAGAAAGAGATGTTAAAGGATCAACCATTCTGAACTGGGCGTCGGTGTTATGCATTCATACATCAGGTACTTCGATCCTTTTTAATTGAATAATTGAACATTTTAAAATTTGCTCGTTTAACTTAATATTCTAATGTTGATTATGTTTTTTTAGGTTCTTGTATGACAAGTTATTGGTCCCGAATGAATTGACTTCAGTATTCGCATTCTTATCTGCTAGCTGTGTCAACTCACGTATAATAGACCAGTCACCAGATACAGTCAAAGAGTACACAGTGCAGAGATTTATGCGCGCGACTACGGAGAAGTTGTTCTTGTTGCCATATAACACTGGCCATGGGTTAGATTTTGTTCTAAATTCATTTATTATAATTGTTTGATTTTTCCCTTTCTATATATATAACATTTCCGTCTAAACTGTTGTCTTATTTTATAGTGGACATTGGTTGTTGATTACATAGATTCATTGGATGTCGATACAACAAAATATGAAAATCTGAGGAACTTTGTTGATACGTAAGTGATGACATATACTGTTGTCTTTAATTATATATCTTTATTTATTATGTGACATTATTCTAAATATGCGTTTATATTATGTTAGAGTTATACAAATATTCAGAGCACAAAGAGATGCAACGATGCCAAAAAGTAAGGCTAACAACATCAACTGGATCAGAGTTGAGGTATATTCTCGCATGTTTCTACTTGATAAAACTATTTAAACTATATATCCGGATAAATGTTCGTTTATTTTTTCCATTTACAGTGTCCTCGGCAGCGTAATGGTATTGACTGTGGATATTTTGTATTGCGCTTTATGAGAGAAACTATTCTTTCTAGTCAACTTGAGATTCCAGTCCTGGTATGGATCAATTCATTATATAAGTTATATGATTCATTTTGATAATTATCCGATACTTCATCTGAGTAACTAGTTTTAAACTTAAATCTTATTCGATCTGTTATATTATGTAGTATTATGATGAATTCAAGTGCGCTACTTACACGAAAGCAAAATTGGAAGAAATTAAAGAGGAATGGTGTCAATTTATTCTTGGGTTGAGAATTGTATAGAGTTATCGGATTGGAAGACTTGTAATTATATGTGAATTGAATGTATTTGTGTTGTTGTAATTCTGAGGATCGAATTTTGTTGTAACATATTTAAACAGGTTTATGTGTATATTAAAATGTTTATGAACAAAGTCATGAGTTACAATGTATCCAAAGTTTTGAATTGTACATATAAGGCCAAAGTGTTGAAATAAAGTCCTGAATTATAAGCAGGTTTGTGTAATATAAGCAGGTTGTTGGTAAAATATACAAAACAGGGTGAATATTTTTTTAAAAAAAAATTTTAAAATCTGGGACATTAGACAGCGCTTTTACATAAAAGCGCTGCTAAAGGTCACAAATATTACGCTACAAAAGCGCTGCTATTGGTTTGGAAGGGGGGGGGGGGGGGTCTAAGGCAGCGCTTATAAAAAGCGCTGCTAAAGGGTGGGCTATGGCAGCGCTTTTCAAAAGCGCTGCTAAAGGGGGAGTCTAAGACAACGCTTTTTGAAAGCGCTGCTAAAGGGGGGGATGGTTGGGGGAATTATGCAGCGCTTACAAAAGCGCTGCTAAAGGGCTAAAAAAGCGCTGCTAAAGGTGCTGCTGAAGGGAGCTTTTAGCAGCGCTTTTTCATTGAAAAAAAACGTTGCCTTTACCTTTAGCAGCGCCACTTTTGGCAGCGCTTTAAAGCGCTGCTAAAGGTCTTTTTTGGCATAGTGTAATTTTTGAACATTGAAAAATTAAATAATAGTAGTCCCTTTTTTCCTTTTTCCTTCCTTCACACATTTCTCAGAACCCTCCCTTCACACATTTCTCTTTTCCTTCCTTCTTCCTTTTTCTTTCCTTCTTCCTTCTTCCTTCTTCCTTCTGCTTGCGTTATCTATGGTTCCTCTCCTTCTTCACTTCACTGTTTCATAAACATTTTCAATAGGTATGGTAAATGTTACATTCTTACTTTTTATTTTTGTTTTACATTTTATTTTAATTTTTTCTTATTATTAATTTTTAATTTTTTTTCAAAAGATTAAGATTTGGAAGATTAAGCTTTAGTTTTGCTCCATTGAGATATTTATGTAATTAAAATTATTTGTTTTTCAGATTTATAAGTATATGAAATGTTTAGTTGTTGTTGTATAAAATTAAAATTTATTGATTATATATGAAAAACATAATATATATATATATATATATATATATATATATATATATATATATATATATATATATATATATATATATATATATAATATGTTAAATATGAATAATATTGATTATATATGAATAATATTGTATATGAAATGTTTGGTTGTTGTTGTTGTATTTAAATGTTATTTTTATTAAAAACATAATATATATTATATGAATAATATTGATTATATATGAATAATATTGTATATGAAATGTTTGGTTGTTGTTGTTGTATTTAAATGTTATTTTTATTAAAAACATAATATATATTATATATTTTATTATTGATTATACATGAAAAATAAATTATATATTATATTTTAGAATATTATATGTTAGAATATGTATTATATTTTAGTAAACAGAATAAATATTATATTTAAAAAACAGATTTTTTAAAAACATTTTTAGTAAACAAAATTGTAAATAGAAAAAATTAAAAATTATTTTTAAAAAAAAACATAAAGTTATGTAGATTAGAAAAAAAAATTGTCAATATTTTTAAAAAAAGTATTTAGTAAATAGAAGTATTTTTATTAAAAAAATAATGAATATGTATTATATTTTAAATGTATTATTTTTAGTAAACAAATTATATATTATATTTTAGAATGTTAAATTATAGAATATGTATTATATTTTAGTAACATAACATATATTATTTTAGAAAAAACAGATTTTTAAAAATAATGAATATATATTATATTTTAAATGTGTTATTTTTATTAAATAAATTATATATTATATTTTAGAATATATATTATATTTTAGTAAATATAATATATATTCTTTTAGAAAAAAACATATTTTTAAAAATAATGAATATATACTATATTTTAAATGTGTTATTTTTAATAAACAAATTATATATTATATTTTAGAATATTATGTTTTAGAGTATGTATTATATTTTATATTATATTGGATCATCATTAAAAATTATAGGGTGTGTCAAACGTCATTTTAATAGATACTAGGAAAAGTAATTTAATATTTTAAAATTAGAGAGATGACACTCTCATTTTAATAGACCTCAGAAAAAGTGGGCGTACTTTCCTCTTAATTTATAAATATTTTTAACTATTGTATCCTCATTTTTAAATTTATTAGATTCTAATTAAATTAATTTATTAAAATTGAATATTTGATTTTGTAAACAAGGTAAATTTAGTATTTTGTGTTTATGTTCGGCATAAGATAAAGGGATATGTTTATGTACCGATCAGTAAAAAAAAATTTAAAATAAATTATAAATGACAAAAAAATAAGTTATATCTTCGATTATTATATAAAAATCAATGTAAATAATGGCTTTTTCTCCTTGTTATTAACAAAAACCGAAAGATATATGATGCACGCAATATTGTTTTGAAAATAAAAAAAATATTGTTGATGAGGATTAAAACATGATCATTTTAACTATCCTTTTATTTATTAAAAAATCAAGAGATAAAGTGATAGATTTTCATGTCACTCTTAAACTAATACTAATAGAGCATATTAAATATCATATATAAATAGAATAACAAATAACAAAGCATAATGCATAAATAGAATTTCAATGGACCTAGACTTCATACTTGTATTATGTTCACACTATAGTTGTTAAGGGAATTAATAAATTGAATCATTTTATATACATCCTATTCTTATACTTTCTATATTTTTAAATAGAATTGAAAAACAATAATTTTATTTACAAGTCATTTATTCACTAACTAGTAATAAACCTTTGCGTATACACAGGAAATATTTTTGTATGTATTATAATTTTGAACCCGCGTTTATTTATAAACCGTAATAAAAATGAAATATTAGAAAAAGGTGATTAATATTGTTAATGTTTGTGAAAAATAGAAATATTAAAATGAAATAAATAGACTTGCCCAATTGTGCTTGGCTTTGAAGAATGATTAAGTTATATTAACAATTCAACTGGTTTTTGCCAAAGTTTTGTTTACGTTGTCTCAAAATAAACAAATTTTTTTTTTGTTTATTAAAAGAGTTTGACATCGCGTTAAGGCGGAAAAGAAAATTTGATTGGTTGAATTTGTTTTAGGTGGATGACGAATACTTAGTAAGTTCATGACGTGTACCTCGGGCCCAATTATTTGAGATTTCGGAGGGATGTTCAACCTAAAGTCCCTTTTCATCCATTTGATTAAAGAAAATTATTTGTAGTAGACAAATTCTCGGTAAATTTAAGATGTATCCCTCGGAGTTGATTATTTGAGGTTTTAAAGGGGTGTGCATTCTAAGGTCTTTTTTCAGCCGATATAATATGAGAAAAGATTTTTAATGCGCTTCAAATAAGCAGAAAAGAAACTTAAAGCGCGTGTAACATAACTGACATAAATAATGACATTTTCTCCTCAGTTATTAACAAAAATCAAGAGGTATGTGGCGCATGCAATATAACTTTGAAAATAAAAAAAAAATTATTTGTTGCTCGGGATCGAACAAATAACAATTTAACTATTTCCTCGATTTTTTAAAAACCAAGCAGTAAATTGGTCGGTTTTTATGTCGCCCTTCGTTATCTTGCTTGTTTAATCGAGATAAAATCAACTTTGCGCCAGTAGTAAAATACGTATATTTATAGTAGTAAATCATTCAAAATCAGATTGGGTAGACAATTTCTCTAGCAAAAGGTCTATGTTTGGGTACGTTAATTTTGTTGGTGGAAATCTTGTTACATGGAGTAAAAAATAAATGGTTGTGAATATATCAAGTGCTTAAGTAGAGTTTAGATGAATGTATAATGGTTGTTGTGAACGACTATGGTTGAAAAGATTGTTAGTTGAAATTGGATTTGAACCTAAAACAGAAATGAAGTTATTCTGCGATAACAGAAATTAAGTAGAGTTTAGATGAATGTATAATGATGATATGCCGAGAGGATGTCATATATTACATTTAATATGCTCGATTAAACTAATAGCTAGAACATTTACATGAAACTTGTAGTTATTCCAAACATAACCAAATCAAATTTACAACACAATGGCTGACAGTAGCAACGCAATTGTGAAAACAATTATTTCCCAGAGTACATTCCAAGTAGAGGAAGCCCAGGAAATTTATGATTTTGAATTATTCACTATTATCAATATATCTATTTTATCTTGGCGCAAAGGGTATTTTATTTCGGTTAGATAAGAGAGCTAACGAAGAGCGATATGAAAATCGACTATTTTACCGTTTGATTTTTGAATAACCAAAGGAATAATTGAAATGATCATTAATTCGATCCCCAGCAATAATATTTTTTTATTTTCAAAGTTATGTTGCACGCGCACATACCTTTCAATTTTTGTTAATAAATGAGGAGAAAACGTCATTATTTACGTCGTTATGTTGCATGTGCTTCGAAGTCCTTTTCTACTTACTTGAAGCGCATTAAAAATCTTTTCTCTTTTTATATTAGATGAAAAAGGACTTTGGGATGCACACCCCTTCGAAACCTTGAATATATAATCGATTCCAAGGTTGAACATACCGAGAATTCGTCTTCTACAAATAATTATCTTTAATTAAATGGGTGAAAAAAGACTTTGGAATGCACACTACTTCGAAACCTCAAATAATCAACTCCTAAGCACACGTATTGGATTTACCGAGAGTTTGTCACCCACCTAAAATAAACTCAACCAATTAAACTATCTTTTCCGCCTTAACGTCGTGTCAAACCCGCTTTATAAATGAAAGATACTTCATCTATTTCGAAACGATGCAAACAAAACTTCGGAAAAAACCTATAGGATTTTTAATGTAACTTAATCATTCATTACAACCAAGCAAAATGGATTAAGTCTACTTACTTCATTTTTAATATTTCTATCTTTCCTAAACATTAACAATATTAATGAACTTTTGTTAATATTTCATTTTTGTAACGGTTTATAAATAAATGCGAGTTCAAAATTATAATACATTCAAAAATGTATCCCGTGTATACATTTATTACTAGTTAGTGGATAGATAACTTGTAAATAGAATACTTGTTTTTCAATTCTATTTAAAAACGTCGAAAGTATAAGCATAGGATGTATAAAATGATTCAATTTATTAATTCCCCTAACAACTATAGTGTGAACATAATGCAAGTATGAAGTTTAGGTCCATTGAAATTCTATTTATGCATTATGCTTTGTTATTTGCTATTCTAATAAAAATAGTTTAATATGATTTATTAGTTTAAGAATGACATAAAAATCTATCATCTTATCTTTTGATTTTTGAAAAAATCAATAGATAGTTGAAATGCTCATTGATTTGTTTCGTATCAATTTGTTTTTAAAATATGTTGCGCGCGCTACATACCTTTCGATTTTTATTAATAACTGAGAGAAAACACCATTATTTATGTTTATTTTGATATAATAATCAAGGATATAATTATTTTTTTGTGTCATTTATAATTTATTTTAAATCTCATTTTGACTTGACATCTATCATTTTTTTCATAGAAACTACAAATTATGTCACATAATCATATCATTTTATATTATACCAAACATAAACACGGAATACGAAATTTACCTTTGTTTACAAAGTCAAATACACAAAATTAATAAATTAATTTAATTAGAATCTAATAAATTTAATAATGAGGGATAATATAGTTAAAAATATTTATAAATTAAAGGGAACTTACACTCATCTTTTCTGAAGTCTATTAAAATGACACTGACATTTCTTCAGTATTAAAATATTCAAAAACTTTTTTTAAAATCTATTAAAATGACACTGACACACCCTATAATTTTTAGTGACAATATAAAATTGTTGATATAAATTACATTTACATTTACCTACCATTTTTTGTTTATTACTAAAAATTTCAGTTGGAATATATATGTTTAGGAAAGATTTATGAATAGTTTAAAACTAAAGAAGGTGTCAGTGTAATTTTAAGAAACGTCAAGAAAAGTGAATGTAAATTAATGAATAAATGACTTGCAAATAAAAAACAGATTTAGAAAGAAAGAATAGCACATCTCAAATGATTCAACTTATTAATTCCCCTAACAACTATAGTGTGAACATAATTCAAGTATGAAGTGTAAGAAAATTTTAATAATATAGTGAAATAAGGCTGATATTTTAATAATTTTTTTACATTAACAATATATATCAATATTTATAATTTAAAAAAATTAAAAGAAAAAAAGAAAACACGAAAGCTTAATATCATTATGAGAATATCAAATAGACGATCATTATTTCTTATTAGAACCAAAAAAATATTTAAAAAAGGGAAGAATAATATAGTTGAAAATATCAATAAATTAATGAATAAATTAGTTGTAAATAAAATAATGTTGTTAAATTCTATTTTAAAATTTAGAAATATGAGAGTATATATGACGTCTAAAATTATGCAATTTATTAAATCTCCTAACAACTATAGTGTGAACATGATGCAAGGACAAAGTCTAGGTATTAATGCATTATGCTTTGTTATTTGCTATTCCAATAAAACTAAGTTTTTTAGTGCATGACGATATGACATTTAATATGAGAATATATAATAACTTCTAAAATTATTAAATCCCCTAACAACTATAGTGTGAACAAAATCCAAGTAAAAAGTCTAGGTCCATTAGACAAATAGCTTGAGCATGAAAGTTATAAAAGGACATCAATAGCAACTCATTTTAAACACAACCAAATCAAACACAGAAATTTCAATTTTAAACACAACCAAATCAAACACAGAAATTTCAATTGATACCACGCAATGTCTAAAACTAGCAGTGCAATTGCGACACCAATCATTCAGCGTGATTACGTTTTGAAACACTTCCCAACTACAGTTAGCTCAACGTACAATTCAGTTGACTTCATAATAGGCTTTGCTACTGAGGACTATAATCAAAATGGAGAAGGCAAAGGTGATTTCCATTCTACCTGGGACCTTGCTACTTTCAGTCCTGAAAAGGTCAAAGAACTGAAGAAAAATTATCCAGATGTAAGGGTGGTGATAAGCATCGGAGGCTACATAGGAACTTATTCTCCATTCAATCCCATTGAGAAAAAGGATGTGTGGATTTCAACTGCCGTGTATTCACTCAAAAAGATCATTCATATCTATGACGACAAATACCATAGAAACATGATTGATGGTATTGATATTCACTATGGCAATGTCAAATCAGATGACTTTTCCTACTGTATTGGAGAAGTTATAAAGTCGCTCAAAACTGATCCTCAACTAACCATTAAAGTGGTGTCCATTACTGCAGGAGAATACACCCAATCAGACTACCTAAAATTGTATGTGGAAAACCAAGAGTATATTGACATTGTTCAATACTTGTTCACCAATTGGCGATATTGTAAGGAAGATCTTCTAGACTTCTATAAAAAACTCATAGCTTCGTACACTCCTGCTCAAGTCCTTCCAGGATATCTAAACCCATCTTTTTCAGGTGATAAAGCTAAAGAGACAGTCATGTACCTCGTCAAACAGTATTTGGCCCCTGGTTTTTTTACATATCCTTCTTACGACTCTCCTAGCCCTTTCTCCTCTGAGGAAGATGCTTCAAAAAATATCTAAATTTTCGGGACAAATACTATCTAAATAAGTCCTGTGAATTGTGTGCTTTTTTATGTGTGGCATTGATGAATTTCTTGTTTTCTTTGTATTTCTCCTTTCATTTTGTTTTGAGTGCATATCATTTGCTTCTCTTGTATCAGTTATATGTGTAATACTTTGAATAATATGAAGCAAATTAAATATCAATTTCTTTCCTATACATTTTTATGTCAATCAATGATCACCGTTATTTCTTAGATTTCATTTTAGTTTTCAATGAACTCGACCTTATTAATATGAAAATATTGTATTTTCTGTTAACTCATATCAACATATATTTCATATCAGAAAAAGAATTCTTTTCTATTTCACTAAATATTTCAACAAATCACATACTAAATATACGTGATAATCATGTCGCTACCCTAACTATTTCTTATACTAATGTCGCTACCCTAACTATTTCTTTATTTGCGATGTGATTTTCACAATGGGAAAATGCTATTTGATGCACCATATGTACCGCTCTCCCACACGTCACCAGAATCAGAAGAGAATAACTATTTTACAATATTTCATCTTCCTCTCTCTCAAAATACACAATCTACCATCAATTTTCCCTTCCATCCCTCACCATTTTTGCAATACTTCATCTTATTTCTTCACTCAAAAGCATGTATTACTATTTTATTTTTTTATATTAAGCTTCTCCATTTTTTATTTTTCTCTTATTTAATTTTTCTGTTTTTGTTGATCATGATTCCAAAAGTTGAATTTTTTTACCCAAATAACTTAATTTTTAGAAAAAAAAAAAACTCTCAAAATGCCCCACATTTCAAAAAATTCCCAAAATATCCCAGTTAAGGATTAGGCTTACACAAGGGCGTCAATCCAATTGACGGCCCTTTGTTAAAGCCATAAGGGTGGCGCCAATTGGTCTGGAGACACCTCACGCAGTCTCCAATCCAATTGACGACTTAGTTATGTACATTAAAAGGTGTCGCCAATTCATCTAGAGACCCTTTATATTTTAAATTTTTTTCTATAAATAGAGATTATTTTAAAAATTTCTCTGATTTAGTTTATATAAAAATTTCAAAAAGTAAATAATTATTTTTGATAATATTCATAATATCAATTATTTTATTATTCATTTTTATAATTATTTATTTTTCGTAAAAAAATTTCTAAATATAAGGGGTCTCTAGATGAGTTGGCGATACACTTTAATGTACATAACCAAGTCGCCAATTGGATTGGAGACTGCATAAGGTGTCTCTAGACCAAGTCGCCAATTGCATGAGACTACAAGAAAACCTGCCTTTTGTTAAGGGATTTAGTGACTTGGTAAACACGTGGGAAAAATTAGAGGTTGCGACGTGTAAACCACGTCACTACATTATTTAATTAATAACCCCCTCAAATTTAAAATCTGTAACGTTGAGTGCTGTTTTTTTGGGGTAGGGAAATTTGAATTATTCAGAAATTTAGTTGTGGCGTGGTAACCACATGGAAAACAAAAATTCAAAAATGTCTTTATTTTTGCGATGTGGAAAACAAGTCACAAAGTACCCACATGGTACCGACGTCGCAAATGGGAAAATATTAAAGTTGGTCTGCATTTATTTTTATAGTTGGGACACATTAAAGATTGATTTGACTTTTGCAGGACTTCCCACATGATTCCCACATCGCAAATGGGAAGGCATTAATGTATTATTTTAAATTTTTACTGTTGCTTTGCATTTAATTTTTGAACGTTGAAAATTAAAATGATAGTAGTCCCTTTTTCCTTTTTCCTTCCTTCACGCATTTCTCTTTTCCTTCCTTCCTTCTTTTTTTTTCCTTCTTCCTTCTTCCTTCTGCTTGCGTTATCTATGGTTCCTCTCCTCCTTCACGTCACTACATTATTTAATTAATACTTTGAATAATATGAAGCAAATTAAATATCAATTTCTTTCCTATACATTTTTATGTCAATCAATGATCACCGTTATTTCTTAGATTTCATTTTAGTTTTCAATGAACTAGACCTTATTAATATGAAAATATTGTATTTTCTGTTAACTCATAACATCATATATTTCATATCAGCAAAAAGAATTATTTTCTATTTCACTAAATATTTCAACAAATCACATACTAAATATACATGATAATCATGTCGCTACCCTAACTATTTCTTATACTAAATATATATACATGCTACCCTAACTATTTCTTTATTTGCGATGTGATTTTCACAATGGGAAAATGCTATTTGATGCACCGTGTGTACCACTCTCCCACATGTCATCAGAACCTGAAGAGAATAACTATTTTACAATATTTCATCTTCCTCTCTCTCTCTCTCTCTCTCAAAATACACAATGTACCATCAATTTTTCCTTCCATCCCTCACCATTTTTGCAATACTTCATCTTATTTCTTCACTCAAAAACATGTATTACTATTTTATTTTTTTTATATTAAGCTTCTCCATTTTTTATTTTTCTCTTATTTAATTTTTCTGTTTTTCTTGATCATGATTCGAGAAGTTGAATTTTTTACTCAAATAACTTAATTTTTAGAAAAAAACCTCTCTAAATACCCCACACTTCAAAAAATTCTCAAAATACCCCAGTTAAGGTTTAGGCTTACACAAGGACGCAAATCCAATTGACGACCCTTTGTTAAAGCCATAAGGGTGGCGCCAATTGTTTTGGAGACACCTCACGCAGTCTTCAATCCAATTGACGACTTAGTTATGTACATTAAAGGGTGTCACCAATTCATCTGGAGACCCTTTATATTTTAGAATTTTTTTTCTATAAATAGAGATTATTTTAAAAATTTCTCTGACTTAGTTTATATAAAAATTTAAACAAGTAAATAATTATTTTTAATAATATTCATAATATCAATTATTTTATTATTCATTTTTATAATTATTTATTTTTCATAAAAAAATTTCTAAATATAAGGGGTCTCTAGATGAGTTGACGATACGCTTTAATGTACATAACCAAGTCGCTAATTGGATTGGAGATTGCATAAGGTGTCTCCAAACCAAGTCGCCAATTGGATGAGACTACAAGAAAACCTGCATTTTGTTAAGGGATTTAGTGACGTGGTAAACACGTGGGAAAAAACAGAGGTTGCGACGTGTAAACCACGTCACTATTTATTTATTCAGAAATTTAGTTGTGGCGTGGTAACCACATGAAAATAAAAATTCAAAAATGTCTTTATTTTTGTGACGTGGAAAACAAGTCACAAAGTACCCACATGGTACCCACGTCGCAAATGGGAAAATATTAAAGTTGGTCTGCATTTATTTTTATAGTTGGGACACATTAAAGGTTGATTTGACTTTTGCAGGACTTCCCACATGATTCTCACGTCGCAAATGGGAAGGCATTAATGTATTATTTTAATTTTTTACTGTTGCTTTGTATTTAATTTTTTAACGTTGAAAAATAAAATGATAGTAGTCCCTTTTTCCTTTTTCCTTCCTTCACGCATTTCTCTTTTCCTTCCTTCTGCTTGCGTTATCTATGGTTCCTCTCCTCCTTCACTCACTGCTTCACAAACATTTTCAATAGGTATGGTAAATGTTACATTCTTACCTTTTACTTTTGTTTTACATTTTATATTAATTTTTTCTTATTATTAATTTTTAATTTTTTTTCAAAAGATTAAGATTTGGAAGATTAAGCTTTAATTTTGTTCCATTGGGATATTTATGTAATTAAAATTATTTATTTTTCAGATTTATAGGTATATAAAATGTTTAGTTGTTGTTGTATAAAATTAAAATTTATTGATTATATATGAAAAACATAATATATATATATATATATATATATATATATATATATATATATATATATATATATATATATATATATATATATATATATATATATGAATAATATTGTATATGAAATGTTTGGTTGTTGTTGTTGTATTTAAATATGTTATTTTTATTAAAAACAGAATATATATTATATTTTTGATTATTGATTATATATGAAAAATAAATTATATATTATATTTTAGAATATTATATGTTAGAATATGTATTATATTTTAGTAAACAGAATATATATTATATTTAAAAAAAACAGAATTTTTAAAAATATTTTTAGTAAACAAAGTTGTAAATAGAAAAAATTAAAAAGTATTTTTTTAAAAAACATAAAGTTATGTAAATTAGAAAACAAAATTGTAAATATTTTAAATAGAAGTATTTAGTAAATAGAAGTATTTTTATTAAAAAATAATGAATATGTATTATATTTTAAATTTATTATTTTTAGTAAACAAATTATATATTATATTTTAGAATATTATATTATAGAATATGTATTATATTTTAGTAAATATAGTATATATCATTTTATAAAAAAAAGATTTTTAAAAATAATGAATATATATTATATTTTAAATTTATTAAATAAATTAAATATTATATTTTAGAATATGTATTATATTTTAGTAAACATAATATATATTATTTTAGAAAAAACATATTTTTAAAAATAATGAATATATATTATTTTTTAAATGTGTTATTTTTAGTACACAAATTATATATTATATATTAGAATATTATATTTTAGAGTATGTATTATATTTTTAGTAAACATATTATATATCATATTAGAAAAAACATAATTTTTAAAAAATTTTACAATTATTTTTATTAGGTTAAAATGTATAATTAGATTTTATATTTTTATATTTTTATATTTTTATAGTAAGAAAATATTTTTAAAATAGTTTTACAAAATTAGATTGTTGTATAATACGAAGTAACATGAAGTAATATTGAAGTAATATTGAAGTAATATTTTAATTTATATTAGGTTAAAACAATGTGAAAAGAATTATATTATTTTGCATATTAAAATCACATATTTAATTAAAATGATATATCATGATAGTACAAATGTGCAATATGGAATATTTTCGTTACTATCATAGTTGGATGTACGAAAGAACGTTACCAGACAGACGTGGACTTACACCAAATTTTGGATCCTTCATGCATCCGCTTAGGGGATCTAATTTTCCTAAGGTACCGTCTTCGTTCACGCAGCAGCCTAGGGGATCTAGTTTTTTTCCTCAGTATTATTCCTTCACACGGCAGCCCGGGGGGTCTAGTTTTCCTTAGCAGACTCCCTTCGCACAGCCTGGGGGATCTAATTTTTCTCAGCAGTATTCCTTCACGTCGCAGCCTGTAGGATCTAGTTTTCCTCAATAGACTCCCTCCACGCACCATCCAGGGGGATCTGACTCCCGCATTCCACACCTCACACATATACCTGCGCGTCAGGAGCAGAATGACCACCTTATTCAGAAGGATGACGATGTTCATGAGGAGCGGGCAAATCCTGTTGCAGGGGAGATTTTGGTAGTTGAAGGACGACATCTAATTAGGCATGAGGGATCTGGGTATATTTTTAAGTTATAATATTTATTTAACTATATATTGTCATTTTATGTTTAATACTCATTCAAATTATTGTTGTTTAGTTTTGATCTGTGTCGAACTGCTGCAAAAGCTGTTAATTGGGTCATTCAATTGATGTATACACAACTCATTAAATCTTTCGGAGAGCTCCCAGATACTGAGAAAGATATATGGGTTTGATAAATTCAAGGTAAATTGTATTTTTATTATAGTTATGTTATTTTATAATTATTTTTTGTTATATAAATATCTAACATTTTATTTGACTGTCACATAACTTGCAGGAAAGGTGTACTTGACAAAAATTTGACGAGGTCAAAATTAAAAAACAAAAATTAGCAGTAAGGTATCTAGAAGATTATCTGACATGCTCAGGAATGCTAGACAACTTTGGGAAAGAGATCAAACTTGTAACGCCCCGATTCTGATTTCCCATTTTTGTTGAGTCTTTTTTATTTATTTGGGTGATTATTATTTTATTTGTGGAATTGGTGTGTTAATATGTTATGTTTGCATATTATATTATTTTACCGATTTTGAGAGTTTTCGGAGAAAATAAGTCGGAGGGTATTTTAGATATTTCTTAATTAGTGATTAAGATATATATTTTGCGAGGAAATGAATTAGTAGATGTTTTGTGAGAAAATAAATAAAAATAATTAGAATAGAAAGATATATAAGAGAAAGAGGATAGAAAAGAAAGAAATAGAGAGAAGAAAAGGAAGAGAAAGAAAGAGGAAGAAGAGAAAAGAGGAGAATAAAGGAAAAGCTTGGAAAGCTCCAAATCAACTTTTAGGAATCAATTAATCGGGTAAGGGTGTGAAATCTTATTATCTTATCAATGTATATCATTATGTATGTGTGTGTTTGGATTGTTTGGATGTTTTCCCTCATTTTTCCATTTTAGGTCGAAAAGGTTTAATCGATAGAAACCAATGTTTTAACGGTTAGAATTTGGAATAAATTGTGTAGTTTAGTCGAGGAGGAATGTTGGGCTAAGACTACTGAAACTTGTTGGATTAAAATCGGGCGATTCGTGAGCTTCTCAAAATACCCCACATTTCAAAAAATTCCCAAAATACCCCATTTAAGGTTTAGGCTTACACAAGGGCGCCAATCCAATTGACGACCCTTTGTTAAAGCCATAAGGGTGGTGCCAATTGGTCTAGAGACACCTCACGCAGTCTCCAATCCAATTAGCGACTTAGTTATGTACATTAAAGAGTGTCACCAATTCATCTGGAGACCCTTTATATTTTAAATTTTTTTTTCTATAAATAGAGATTATTTTAAAATTTTCTCTGACTTAGTTTATATAAAAATTTTAAAAAGTAAATAATTATTTTTGATAATATTCATAATATCAATTATTTTATCATTCATTTTTATAATTATTTATTTTTTGTAAAAAAATTTCTAAATATAAGGGGTCTCTAGATGAGTTGGCGATACGCTTTAATGTACATAACCAAGTCGTCAATTGGATTGGAGACTGCATAAGGTGTCTCCAGACCAAGTCGCCAATTGCATGAGACTACAAGAAAATCTGCATTTTGTTAAGTGATTTAGTGACGTGGTAAACACGTGGGAAAAACAGAGGTTGCGACGTGTAAACCACATCACTATATTATTTAATTAATAATCCCCTCAAATTTAAAATTTGTAACGTTGAGTGCTATTTTTTTGAGGTAGGGAAATTTGAATTATTCAGAAATTTAGTTGTGGCGTTGTAATCACATGGGAAACAAAAATTCAAAAGTGTCTTTATTTTTGCGACATGGAAAACAAGTCACAAAGTACACACATGGTACCCACGTCGCAAATGGGAAAATATTAAAGTTGGTCTGCATATATTTTTATAGTTGTGACACATTAAAGGTTGATTTGACTTTTGCAGGACTTCCCACGTCGCAAATGAGATGGCATTAATGTATTATTTTAATTTTTTTACCGTTGCTTTGCATTTAATTTTTGAACATTGAAAAATTAAATAATAGTAGTCCCTTTTTCCTTTTTCCTTCCTTCACACATTTCTCAGAACCCTCCCTTCACACATTTTTCTTTTCCTTCCTTCTTCCTTTTTCTTTCTTTCTTCCTTCTTCCTTCTGCTTGCGTTATCTGTGGTTCCTCTCCTCCTTCACTTCACTGCTTCACAAACATTTTCAATAGGTATGGTAAATGTTACATTCTTACTTTTTATTTTAATTTTTTCTTATTATTAATTTTTATTTTTTTTTCAAAAGATTAAGATTTGGAAGATTAAGCTTTAGTTTTGCTCCATTGAGATATTTATGTAATTAAAATTATTTATTTTTCAGATTTATAAGTATATGAAATGTTTAGTTGTTGTTGTATAAAATTAAAATTTATTGATTATATATGAAAAACATAACATAATATATATATATATATATATATATATATATATATATATATATATATATATATATATATATATATATATATATATATATATATATATATATATATATATATATATATATATATATATATATATATATATATAAAATATGTTAGATATGAATAATATTGTATATGAAATGTTTGGTTGTTGTTGTTGTATTTAAATATGTTATTTTTATTAAAAACATAATATATATTATATTTTTTATTATTGATTATATATGAAAAATAAATTATATATTATATTTTAGAATATTATATGTTAGAATATGTATTATATTTTAGTAAACAGAATATATATTATATTTAAAAAAACAGAATTTTTAAAAATATTTTTAGTAAACAAAATTGTAAATAGAAAAAACTAAAAATTATTTTTTTTTTAAAAAAACATAAAGTTATGTAGATTAGAAAACAAAATTATAAATATTTTTAAAAAAAGTGTTTAGTAAATAGAAGTATTTTTATTAAAAAAATAATAAATATGTATTATATTTTAAATGTATTATTTGTAGTAAACAAATTATATATTATATTTTAGAATGTTATATTATAGAATATGTATTATATTTTAGTAATATAATATATATTATTTTAGAAAAAACAGATTTTTAAAAATAATGAATATATATTATATTTTAAATGTGTTATTTTCATTAAACAAAGGTAAACAAAATTTACCTTTGTTTACAAAATCAAATACACAAAATTAATAAATTAATTTAATTAGAATCTAATAAATTTAATAATGAGGGATAATATAGTTGAAAATATTTATAAATTAAAGGGAAATTACACTCACCTTTTCTGAAGTCTATTAAAATGACACTGACATTTCTCCAGTATTAAAATATTCAAAAACCTTTACTAAAATCTATTAAAATGACACCGACACACTCTATAATTTTTAGTGACAATATAAAATTGTTGACATAAATTACATTTACCTTCCATTTTTTGTTCATTATTAAAAATTTCAGTTGGAATATATATGTTTAGGAAAGATTTATGAATACTTTAAAACTAAAGAACGTGTCAGGGTAATTTTAAGAAACGTCAAGAAAAGTGAATGTAAATTAATGAATAAATGACTTGCAAATAAAAAACAGATTTTAAATTCTATTTGAAAATTTAGAAAGAAAGAATAGCACATCTCAAATGATTCAACTTATTAATTCCCCTAACAACTATAGTGTGAACATAATTCAAGTATGAAGTGTAAGAAAATTTTAATAATATAGTGAAATAAGGCTGATTTTTTAATAATTTTTTTACATTAACAATATATATCAATATTTATAATTTAAAAAAATTAAAAGAAAAAAAGAAAACACGAAAGCTTAATATCATTATGAGAATATCAAATAGACGATCATTATTTGTTATTAGAACCAAAAAAATATTTAAAAAAGGGAAGAATGATATAGTTGAAAATATGAATAAATTAATGAATAAATTAGTTGCAAATAAAATAATGTTGTTAAATTCTATTTTAAAATTTAGAAATATGAGAGTATATATGACGTCTAAAATTATGCAATTTATTAAATCTCCTAACAACTATAGTGTGAACATGATGCAAGGACAAAGTCTAGGTATTAATGCATTATGCTTTGTTATTTGCTATTCCAATAAAACTAAGTTTTTTAGTGCATGACGATATGACATTTAATATGAGAATATATAATAACTTCTAAAATTATTAAATCCCCTAACAACTATAGTGTGAACAAAATCCAAGTAAAAAGTCTAGGTCCATTAGACAAATAGCTTGAGCATGAAAGTTATAAAAGGACATCAATAGCAACTCATTTTAAACACAACCAAATCAAACACAGAAATTTCAATTTTAAACACAACCAAATCAAACACAGAAATTTCAATTGATACCACGCAATGTCTAAAACTAGCAGTGCAATTGCGACACCAATCATTCAGCGTGATTACGTTTTGAAACACTTCCCAACTACAGTTAGCTCAACGTACAATTCAGTTGACTTCATAATAGGCTTTGCTACTGAGGACTATAATCAAAATGGAGAAGGCAAAGGTGATTTCCATTCTACCTGGGACCTTGCTACTTTCAGTCCTGAAAAGGTCAAAGAACTGAAGAAAAATTATCCAGATGTAAGGGTGGTGATAAGCATCGGAGGCTACATAGGAACTTATTCTCCATTCAATCCCATTGAGAAAAAGGATGTGTGGATTTCAACTGCCGTGTATTCACTCAAAAAGATCATTCATATCTATGACGACAAATACCATAGAAACATGATTGATGGTATTGATATTCACTATGGCAATGTCAAATCAGATGACTTTTCCTACTGTATTGGAGAAGTTATAAAGTCGCTCAAAACTGATCCTCAACTAACCATTAAAGTGGTGTCCATTACTGCAGGAGAATACACCCAATCAGACTACCTAAAATTGTATGTGGAAAACCAAGAGTATATTGACATTGTTCAATACTTGTTCACCAATTGGCGATATTGTAAGGAAGATCTTCTAGACTTCTATAACAAACTGATAGCTTCGTACACTCCTGCTCAAGTCCTTCCAGGATATCTAAACCCATCTTTTTCAGGTGATAAAGCTAAAGAGACAGTCATGTACCTCGTCAAACAGTATTTGGCCCCTGGTTTTTTTACATATCCTTCTTACGACTCTCCTAGCCCTTTCTCCTCTGAGGAAGATGCTTCAAAAAATATCTAAATTTTCGGGACAAATACTATCTAAATAAGTCCTGTGAATTGTGTGGCATTGATGAATTTCTTGTTTTCTTTGTATTTCTCCTTTCATTTTGTTTTGAGTGCATATCATTTGCTTCTCTTGTATCAGTTATATGTGTAATACTTTGAATAATATGAAGCAAATTAAATATCAATTTCTTTCCTATACATTTTTATGTCAATCAATGATCACCGTTATTTCTTAGATTTCATTTTAGTTTTCAATGAACTAGACCTTATTAATATGAAAATATTGTATTTTCTGTTAACTCATAACATCATATATTTCATATCAGCAAAAAGAATTATTTTTTATTTCACTAAATATTTCAACAAATCACATACTAAATATACATGATAATCACGTCGCTACCCTAACTATTTCTTATACTAATGTCGCTACCCTAACTATTTCTTTATTTGCGATGTGATTTTCACAATGGAAAAATGTTATTTGATGCACCATATGTACCGCTCTCCCACACGTCATCAGAATCAGAAGAGAATAACTATTTTACAATATTTCATCTTCCTCTCCCTCAAAATACACAATCTACCATCAATTTTTCCTTCCATCCCTCACCATTTTTGCAATACTTCATCTTATTTCTTCACTCAAAAGCATGTATTATTATTTTATTTTTTTTATATTAAGCTTCTCCATTTTTTATTTTTCTCTTATTTAATTTTTCTGTTTTTGTTGTTCATGATTCGAGAAGTTGAATTTTTTACCCAAATAACTTAATTTTTAGAAGAAAAAAAAAACTCTCAAAATACCCCACATTTCAAAAAATTCCCAAAATACACCAGTTAAGGTTTAGGATTACACAAGGGTGTCAATTCAATTGACGACCCTTTGTTAAAGCCATAAGCGTGGCGCCAATTGGTCTGGAGACACCTCACGCAGTCTCCAATCTAATTGGCCACTTAGTTATGTACATTAAAGGGTGTCACCAATTCATCTGAAGACCCTTTATATTTTAAATTTTTTTTTCTATATATAGAGATTATTTTAAAATTTTCTCTGACTTAGTTTATATAAAATTTTCAAAAAGTAAATAATTATTTTTGATAATATTCATAATATCAATTATTTTATTATTCATTTTTATAATTAATTATTTTTCGTAAAAAAATTTCTAAATATAAGGTTAGACATATGTAAACACTTATCTCATGAAAACAAAACAACAATGATCAAACATATGTAATTAGGGCATGTGAATATGGGAGGTCAAAATCAAACACAAGCATTTCAATGTATATTCAACACCAAGATATCAAAGAAGCTCAATAAGAATCAACCTCAAAACATGAGCAAAGAACTAGGAATACATCATTCCATATCAACCCCAAAAGGATTCATACATCCATATACAAGTAAAGGAATTCAAAAGGCAAGCAATACACATTGAATAAAAGGAGGTCAGAAGCTCACACATGGCTTTTCAAGTCATCTTAGATCAACATGCAATAAAAGATTCATACAAGAACAATGCTCATTGTATTGATTTGATCTTGGAGGATTTTGAGAAAAAAATAACTAAAAGTTCAGCAAATTACTATAAAAAGGAATAAAATTCATCACTTATATATGTAAAAACAATTATCATTAGTATGTTGAAGAAAGATACTAAAGGAAATGTGAGGACATAATTATCAAGAATGCTAATGAAGAAATTCATGGACTATGAGGACCAATGACAAGGGAACGTGCCAAGAAAGCTAAATAGGCCTTAAACCAAATAGTGATAACCATTATAAAAGTATGTCCAAGATTGTAAGATTTGGAGGATAAAATGGTCATTTGAATTAGTTCATTGGGTGATGGATTGGGAGCATACCATGCTGCCTGTCATACCTTAATTTTTGAACCTAAGATCCCACATCATTTGTATTTCATTAGAATCATATGTGTGAATACTTTTATACATCACTAACCTATTTCGATATACAAAAACTGTTGGTTGTTTCATTTGATTTTTGAATTAGGGTTTCAAGCCTCAAAAGAAGCTCAGGCAAAAGATCAATTAAGAATGGGTATGATATTCAACTTACCAAGTCCCTTATTCATCCAATGAAGATCAAGATATCTCCTCCATCAATAATCAAGTACAAGTTTACATCATTTCAAGTCAATCAAGCCCCAAGTTCATCTAGTACACCAATTGCGGTTTTGGTTGATCAAGGCTTCCAAAGTGAAATTCTCATCTGGGCATGATCCAATACCTCAAGGTATGTTGCAAGGACCTCAAATTCCTCATGTTAATCCATTAATATGATTTGATTGACCCAAAGAGCTTGATTCATAAGAAATGCAAGGATTCAAATTCATCTGGACCACAAACTAGGGTTTTTGATGAAAAGTCAAATGTACCTTTGACTTTTGACCAAGACATGATCTCAAATCCTTGGGACATGATTCAAGACACTCAAAAACATCCTTGGAGGCCATCCATGGTTTTCAAATAGGCCAAGGGTTTGATTTCAATAAGAGATCACAAAATCAAAGTTCATCTGATACAAAAGTCAAATGTGCCCAAAATCAAGTTTGACTTTTGAAGTTTTTGGTCAACCATGGTTTCTTCAAGTCAAGAATAATGTTAATATATGATTTGAATCATGATTGATCAAGGAAAATAAAAAAAAGTGAGGTTACTTGTAAAGAGGGCAACCATGAAGAAATGAAAAAATTTCTAAGTTATGAAAAAAACCCTAATTTGGTGCAAACTTTGCAAAAGCATAACTTTCAAACCAAGCAACAATTTTCTTTGATTCAAAGATCAAATTGAAGAGCTTGTTATAAACTACAACTTTTTCACTTAGGGTGGATTCCTAAAAAGTGCATAGATTTTGAGATATGAAGTCATGAAGTTAGGGTTTCAAGACTTTTTGAACCTTGACATTTCGAGAATTTTGGGACAGAATCTATTTTGTGTTTTAGCCATCTTTGAGGCCATTTTTCTCCATGATCCAATGCAAACCTCAAACATCAAAGTTGAAGTATGACATTTCAGCTTTCTAAAATGTCTAAGAACACAGTCTAATTCCATTTGAGCAAGGAGATATGGAGTGCATAACATGCCTTGATGAAGTTGTTTTGGTAAGGAAGATTTGACATTACTTATGGTACACGATTTTTGAGTCCAATTGTGATGATCATGCCAAGTTAATTCAATAAGAAGCTAACTGAATCATATAAAACCTGCAAAATAGAGCCACTAAGTCAAGAGGAATCCCTTTGAAATAAGGAGACATCATCACTTTAAGCCTTGAAATCAAGAGGCGTTTATATGGAATAGTGCGTTGTCAAAGAAGTCACTCTCACCAGTTAAGGTGCACTCTTAAACAACAATAAACACCTCTACAGAATGTGGAATTGGTGAAAATAAGAGTTAGGCTAAGGTACCTTCAATTGGAAGTAATGATGCATTTCCAAAACCATTGAACATTGAGCTCATCCTTCAAACCATACTATTCCTCCAAAAAAACTTACTCCCCTATAAATAGAGACCACATATGATGTTTCAAAACACACCAAAACAATCACAACACTTGTTTTCTCATTCTTCCTCTTTCACTTCAAAACTTCAAATTTCCAAAGAGTGAGAATTGAGTTTTCAAAACCAGAGCTTAAACCACTCAAACACATCACAAATCATCCCTTGAAGGTTTTCAAACCTTCATCTTCCCCTCCAAACACCAAAATTAGAAAGTCAACTGTCAAAATCTCATATCTTTGAATTTTTGCATTTCACAAGCCATGTCTTGATTTTGTTAATTTCAAAACCATCCAACACTTCAAACACTCTCTAAATAACATCCTTAAACTATTCCAACAATAGTTTCTCAACTGTAACATTATTTGGTAGAGTTTCCATTTTTGTCACTTTTGACCATTTTGCAATAAGAGGCAACTTTCTATTCTAGAGATTTTATTTTGATTTCAAGCATCATAAAAGCTTCCTAGGGATCTATTTGAAGTGTCCAAAGCATCAATACATTTCTGTAACAACTATCTTGAGAGTTTAAAGCTAGCTTCAAGAGGTAAGTTTCCAAATAACCTTGAACTTGTTGAAATATGTATTGCTTTGATGTACATTAATTAGGAACATGTTGGATATGTTGTATGTGTTGTGTTTGAACCATTTTTTTACGCTATTAATAATTGTATAAAGATATGTCATAGAACTTGCAAGAATGTGCCATAACGGATTATGCTATCATGTTTTAAAATAGGAACACTTTTAGAAAAAACCAACACCGCCACTGTGATCCTTGTGAAATTTTAAGGAAGTTTGGTTCTTGTTTCATCCATTTTCATGAAGTATAGAGAAAGTTAGAGGTGGTTTTGCAAATGGCCAAAACCTAAATTTGTTGGCCAAGACTTGGCCTTGGGCGCCCTTTGTCTGGCTAGGCCTAGGTCACTTAGGCATATTAATTAATGGGTGGGATGATACAACAGATGTATCACCATCTAAGTGGTTTAACCTACTCGCCTTGTGTACTTTGAACCATTGAAACTGGGGTTCGAATTCCCCTCGCCCCAGTTTCTTTTCATTTTTCTGATTTATCAACTAAATAACATATATTATACCTTTCCTTCACCCTTTAATCACCACGCGTGTGTGGTTGGATTGGTTGGAATGTTGTTGTTCTTGGCCTTGTTCCTCACACTACCACTACAACATTTTGAATATACAGCAACACAAAAAAACCGTTGCAAAATCCAAAAAAGTCGTTGCCTTTACAAATGAGAACGGTTTTCAGAGCGTTCTAAACCAAGACGTTGTTTTAGCTTTTAGGAACGGTTATTTAGCCAACGACAATGCCTTGTTCAGAGCCGTTGCTGTAGTTTTATATAGAGAACGGTCTAGAACAGCAACGGCTGGACTCCGTTTTTAAATTTTATGGAATATAGCAACATTTCTTAGCCGTAGTCTATTCTAAACCGTTCTAATAGAGGCTTAAGTTCATTTTTTCTTCATAAGTTATAGCAACGCCTTCTTTACTACAGACACACTTTATAACTGTTGCAAAAAAAATTATTTTATTTTATAAACCAAATAAATTTATTTATTTTTTAATAAAATAAAATATTATTTTATTTTATAAACCCGATAATAACATCATTCACAATTTTTTTATATAATAATATTTAAATACAAATTTTAAAATGATCTTGCATTTAAAAAAATACATGACATAATCCATCTAAATATCATAATGTCAATCATTGATTCACAATCAACAAAACATCTTCAAATTGCATATTGTAATGTCAACAAAACATCTTCAAATTACATATTCCAATGTCAATCATCATTCATAGTCAAAATAACATCTTTAATCTATAAAATTAAACTTAAACATCTACATCTCTACATCTATGTTTCTTCATCTTCATCTTCAAAATCTTCATTGATATTATCATTCATGACTTGCAAAATAACCCAATCCATAAATAATAACCAAATCCATCAATAAGGATCATGTATTAATACTCACACCAGCTGAATTAGGGCTCCCTCAAGTCTTACAAAAAGTCTTCTGGTTCACATTTTTTTTTCGTTTGTTCACCGGAAGACTTTTTGCAAGTCTTCTGATTCATATTTTTTTCGTTTGTTTACCGGAAGACTTCCAAGAAGTCTTCCGGTTCATGTTTTTTTTTTAATTTTTAAATTTTAAAATAAATTATTGACATTATGTGTCGTTTTTCTCTCTCTCATTCATCTTTTATTTTATATTAAAAATTCATTATTGAATATCAATTCATTTTTTTCTTGCTCAATAAATTCAGATGTTTGTCTTAAATATATAGTTTTCATATACTAATAATTTAAATTAGAATAAAAGTATTATTAATAAAATAGTCGAGACAAGTGAGTAAAAAACAAATAGATCATAACCTTTTTCATTATTTGCTTGTTGGGACTATATTATTATTATTATTATCAATATTATTAAGTTTTTTAATATTGTAATTATTATAATATATATATATATATATATATATATATATATATATATATATATATATATATATATATATATATATATATATATATATATATATATATATATATATATATATATATATATATATATATATAATAGTTATTTTTATGTAATAAAATAAGAATGAAATCTGAACTATTAAATTTTAAAATAAATTATTGACATTATGTGTTTGTTTTTTCCTCCGTCATTTATTTTATATTAAAAAATTTATTATTGGACATCAATTCATTTTTTGCTTGTTCAATGAATTCAGATTTTTTCCTTAAATATATAGTTTTCAAATACTGATAATTTAAAGAATGATTAATATATGTTTCGGTCAATGTTTGAATCCAGAAACTTAAAATAATTCTTGGATATTGGATTAAATAAAACTAAATGACTAAGAACTATAATTGTATTCATGAATAGAACTAAAAAACATTAAAAATATTATAATATTTGACAATATTATATAAATGTTAATTTTAATTTTTAATAAATTATATGATAGGATAGTAAATAAAAAAATTATAATTGACAATATTAAAAATTAAAAAAAAAAACATAAATCGGAAGACTTCCAAAAAGTCTTCCGGTGAACAAACGAAAAAAATATAAACCAGAAGACTTGCAAAAAGTCTTCCGGTGAACAAACGAAAAAAAATGTGAACCGGAAGACTTCCAAAAAATTTTCCGGTGAACAAAAGAAAAAAATATGAACCGGGAGACTTGAAAAAAGTCTTACGGTGAACAAATGAAAAAAAATATAAATTTCTATACGATGGTATTTTGGTCCAAAAAATATTAATATAGGGGTATGAGTATAATTGTAGGGGTATGGGGTAAAATTTCCTGCAATTTAGACATATGAGAATTACTGTGGATTGTTGAACCTTTCTTGCTTTATTGTTATGTATATTGGGCTTCTCAAGCCCATCTGAAATGTTAATTGTGCATACACACATGCCTGCACCCCATTCTCATTATTTTTGTTGAACAATATCTACTTGCATTTTCTCGAACATTCTCATTCCCTATTACTCTTTGTCTATGTCAGTTAACACTTTGGCATTAGTTTAATGATGGAGTTTGAAATTATTTGGAGTTTAGAATTTGCAACTCTACTATGGAAATGGTTGTGTTGGAATTTTCTTAGGTTCTATTTGGCTTACAATTTGCAAATTCAAAAGAACAATGGCCAGTAGTTGTAGAGCAACATCACTTGTTTGCATGATCATGATTCTATTGTTCGAATCTTTGCATTTTACATTGTCCCGAGTTATGATAGTGTGGCATAAGAGATATTGATCCGGGAGTTGGTTGATACTACATGTTGAAGATACCAAAGTGTTGGTTAGTCTTCTCCCTGATCTGACGAAGGATTTAGAGTTTTGTTTTGTGACATTGAATGTGATTTACCATATTTAGGTTGTAAATCTTCTCTGTTCTGATAGTGATAATTATGTAGTTCTTCGGAGATAGTGACAACTCATAGTTTATTTTAGATTGAGAAATATTGTTAGTGGTGTTTGTATTACTACTGAAATTTTTAGAGATATCATTTTTGGCTTCAAGTGAGAATATCTCATACTTACATGTGGTTTTCCTGATTTGTTATGCTTTCGATTGGACTATTTGGATCAATTTTCTATTATAGGAAGATTGAGGACAATTTTGAGTTGTAATTTTCTAATGGATATGTATTGTTTTGCCTGCTGCAATTAATGTGTCAGTATATATATATATAAAAAGGTTACAAATCAGTAACCTTTACAATTTGGTACACCCTTTATGTTTTCATTTGATTGGTACAAAATTACCATGATATTTAAGATTTATGATCTTTGTTGGCTTTGTTGATGTGCTTCAATTTTATGATAGTTAAGATTTGTGCCCTTTGTTGATTTTGTTGATGTGCTTCTACCTTAGGATAGTTAAGCTTTGTGCCCTTTGTTGGCTCTATGGATGTGTTTCTATCTTATGATAGCTAAGTTTTGTGTCCTTTGTTGACTTTTTTGATGTGCTTATATCTTATGATAGCTAAGATTTGTGCCCTTTGTTGACTTTGTTGATGTGCTTTTATCTTATGATAGTTAAGCTTTGTGCCTTTGTTGACTTTCTTGAGGTGCTTATATATTATGATATTAAGCTTTGATTCTTCTATTAAGTGGACAAGCCTTGAGTCGTGGCTTCTACTAAATTGTTAAACTTGTCTTTTATAACTTTGATCTTTGTCGATTTATTTTCGACTTCATTGTATTTTCTTTTGATTTAGTGTATTACTAATTTCAAGTTGAAAGTGTTATTAACACCTTCCAACTTGTGGCGGACTATTAGGATATAGAAAATAGCTATTAGTGAGTATTAGTTACAAGTCTATTAGTAACTATAAATAGCCTTAGTGCAGTCAAATGTAATAACTTTTAACTCATTTGTAATATTCTATTTTGATTAATACAAAGAGTTTGAAGTTTTTCTCTCATTTCTTCCAAGGATACCATGTCTTTTAATAAAGTTTAAAAATTGAGAAGATATACAATTATATGTTTAATTTTTTTTTATAATTCTTAGTTTGAATATTAGGTTTAGTCTCATTATTTTGTGATCTATTATTAATGTTATATATAGTCTCACTGTGAGATATATAATTATTCGATCAACCCAATATAGGTTTTTAAATTATTTTTTTTCTTTTTAGTTTAGAAATTCTAATTTTGGTAGAAGAATAACTCATACGAAAGTAAATAACAAAAATGGAAAACATCTTGTATGTAATCATCGTATCTATATTTTCAAAACAATTTATACAAATTTATATATTATTTGTTTAAATTGATATTGATATTAATTTATACAATTGGTTGATATATGAGGTTATATGTCAAATCTCAAATT
Source organism: Lathyrus sativus (assembly GCA_963859935.3). NCBI lineage: Eukaryota > Viridiplantae > Streptophyta > Magnoliopsida > Fabales > Fabaceae > Lathyrus > Lathyrus sativus. The sequence continues at coordinate 16,850,050 of OZ012738.1, read as the reverse complement.
CTTCTTTCATTCTTCTTAAATAACATGTACCAATTGTTTTTACATGTCTATTAATGACCTCTATTCTATTAAGTCCAACTAACTAATATCATCTTTATTGTCAGAAATTTATTCGAGTTTATTAATTTGTACATTTAAAGCTATAACATAATGTAAATAATATTAATGCTATAGTATATTATAAATTATACCAATGAAAAGTTAGTATTATATTGTTATATATTATAGTTAGTATTATATATTAACCCTACTAAAATTATAAATTGTTGTATTATAAATTGTAACCCTACTAAAATTATAAATTGTAAATAAATAGATCAAATATATATAATTAAAAGAACTTTAACATTGTCTACTATTTTAATCCTACTAAAATTTATTAATGTGTTTAGTATTGAATCATCATCCTAATATAATACAATTTAACTATTGAACTGATTTTATTTATCATAAAAAAAATATAAGTATTTTATATTTCACACTTAATGCAAATCTTTACACACACACACATATATATATATATATAACAAAATTAGGTGAGATGCTCTTATATCTATATTTTATGAAATACATTTTTTAAATATGTATGATATGTATAAATATTTTTAAAAAAACACTATTGTGTTTAGACATTGGTGTAAGTAGTTAAATATATATTAATTTTAGTTTTAATAAAATAGGTGTGATTAGTTAAAAAAAATTATAATTTTGGTTTAATATTAACAAGAAACTGATATGTTTATACAAGTTTCTTTTGTTTTATTTTCATGAATGTATGTTAAAAGAAGAGACAAAAAAAAAAGATAATAAATGAGAAATGAGAAATTAAAAAACTTATTTACGTTAATAAGATTTATCATAATTTTAAACAATTATATATATATTTTTCAAAATTGATGTTTTCTTTTTAAATTTTATACAACTATTTAAATAGATTTGGTGATTATGTATATTCAGATACATAGTATACGAATATAATGTGTTCAAATTTTTAATCATACTCTATTTATATCATATTTCATATTTGTTCTCACAAGATCAGAATGATTGCAAAAGTCATATTTAATATATGAGAAAAACTATATATATATATATATATATATATATATATATATATATATATATATATATATATATATATATATATATATATATATATATATATAAGAGTCATATTTAGTATATGATAATGACAGAGAATCAGTTTGTGTATGATTTATCTAATATTAAAATTTATTTTTTATTTTATTTATTAAATTAATGATATATTAATTGTGCTCTTATCATTTTTGTAAATTAAACTTAAAACACTTAAAATATTAGATTATAAAAAAAGTCATCAATTTTTCTATTAAGATCTAAATTAAGTTTCCATTATAAATATCCAAATTTGATCTCTAGTTCAAACAATCCTTCATATACTTTACTTATATGAATTTATGATTACTAATTTACCATAACCTATTTTCTTAAGAATTTGGTGGTTTAAGACCAAAACTTAAAATATTAACAAACTTTCAAAATGTTAAATATTAACCCTACATATAAATTAAAGATTTCAATATAACTATTGGATAGGAATAAATTTAGACTAAATAAAAAAAATCATTTTTATTACATATTATTGGCGTCATTTTATAGGTAACATGTGAAGCAATATGATATATGAAGATGTGGGTTATTTTATCTCTAGGTTAAAGTAAGAAAACTACATGTTAATCATAATGTCCCTCATACTATAAGACATCTTATCAATTTTGAGTTGATTCACGAGCAAGTCATTTTGAGTGATACTCGCATTTTTAAGGATTTTGTGTCTAATCAGCTTTTAAAATTTTGTGCGCTTTTTGGAATAAATTATTTTTAGAATCTCTTTTAGTAAGATCAAAATTGAAGTATTTAGATATGTTCAAGATTTAATTAATCAAAGTTTTTCAATCAACATAATTGGAGATTGGTTTCTTGCGCCTATGGAAAGTTCAACCGCATTCAAAACCAAAACCCTAATAGACTTTTGAAGTTGAACCTTTGTTTCTATGGAAGGAGACATTCTCCTATGTGAATACTGAAAACTTGTAGAACTAAATTATGTGTGTTTATTTATTTTTTAGTCTTGTGTTTGTGTAATTTTCTATTTTTGAGTCTTATATGCTAAGAGAATAGAGCATTTGAATTGTAATTTCATTCCATTATTAATAAATTTTTGTAACTGTCCAAACACTTGGGAGAATAATTGAGTGAAAGTGAGAGAAAACTTATATTCCAGAGGAGTCCCAAATAAAATTTTATGGATAGTATTAGAAAAGGGGTATTGAAGTAGGAGAGTTAAAACCAGACTAATTTGTACTTTTGACTATTAAGAGTGAATTTTTGTTTCTTTTGGTTAAAAGCCTCCAGATGTAGGTGATATTGCACATAATTATATTACTAATTCTTGTGTTATTGTACACTTATTTTGTCTGTTACATATAAAACTTGTCATACACATTGTTTCAACATTGTGTTTGACATATTATTATTAGGAGAATAAACTTCAATTTGACATTAGAGCAGACACCCTGTTCTAGTAGGACGAGTTATAAGGTTTTTTACATTCTATTCAAAATGAACAATGCTAAGAAATGAGGATCAGCGAATAGGGCATGATGAGTTCTCGGCAAGTGTATCAATAGTTTCAAAGTAATAACAAAAAGATTGTCTCCATAAGGATTGTAATTTAAGAAAGTAATTACGTGCGAATGATATTAATGCAATGGTTTTTTTATTTTGTAATTTTGTTCCAAAACTATAATGATAAAATTAAAAGAATAAAATTCAAGATGAGAAAGACAATTAGGTCTTTTATATGTAATCTCCTTATTTTACCTGTTGATGAACTGTATAGCCCCTTAGTTTTAATTAAATTATTATCTCACTGCAAACTAACAATACCACAACATCCAATTCCTTGGTGAACAACTCGCTAACCTAAACAATATTTCCTTAATTCCTTAGGCCAATTCAGAGTTAGATTTGGCATTCTACGAGCATTAACTCAAAAACAATGACTTTTAGTTATTAATTATTTTAAATGTTTATGTAGGAACCGTTGACAACTAGTTATTATCATTATTATTAATTATTTTGAATGTTTGCTGGAATTATTGACAACTAGTTATTATATGTCTGAAGCAAAATGTTGTATTTATGTTATGTTCGTTTTACTATAAACTTGATGAAGATATGCATAACGTTTTAAGTGGGTAAGTAGTATTATTTGTATTACTCAAATTTAATCTTTAGTTTTAAATAATTTTTTTCATGTTTAATTTTTACCGACCTGCAGAGCTATGGAAGAATACAATTTTGTGAAACGTAATCTACTTAGTAGAAAGCCAAGTTCTATTTTCCAAAAGTAAGTATAACTTTTGTTTTTTAACATTATTTTATTTTCGATAATATATTACTTGTGCTTTTGCGTGTATTAATTATTAACTATATGACAATTATTTGTAGTTGGGAAAAACAACCCAGAAATTTTGTGTGTGGATATTATGTTATAATGCATATGTTAAATATTGTCTCTAGAGGCATTGTGAATTAATGGGTTAACGTATTAAGGTTATCCACATGCATGTAATTTATTTATATTTGTTAAATTAATGTTATTGTTGTTAGCTTATCATTATTAAAGCTTTTCTCAAATTACAGGCGTTTAGCAACGAAGAACTTTTCTCACAAGAGGATATAGATGACATCTGATCTCGTTGGACCGATGCCTTCCTATCTTATAATGAATTTCAAAAAGACTAGTTTTTCTTGGTTACGTGAAGCATTGTATAGATATTTTCATTATAGGTGCAAATATGTATAGGTTCTCTTGGAAGAGGTTTTGTGTATCTCATATTTCATTATATGCATTGTAAGCATGATACATTTGGTTTTACAAACAATGTAAATTTGGTATTTTATATTTATGTTTTATATAAAATAAAATGATATGATTTTGTCACATAATTTGTAGTTTATGTGTAAAAAATGATACATGTTAATCAAAATGAGATTTAAAAAAAATTATAAATGACAAAAAAGGTTATACCCTTGGTTATTATATCAAAAGCGACGTAAATAATGGCGTTTTCCTCTCGGTTATTAAAAAAAATTGGAAGGTACGTGGAGCACACAAAATAGTTTTGAAAATAAAAAATGTTGTTGCTGGTGGTCGAACCAATGACCATTTCAACTATCCTCTCGATTATTCATAAACTGAGCAGTAAAGTGTCAGGTTTTCATGTCATCCTTCTTTACTCTGCGTATCTAACCAAGGTAAAATACTCTTCGCGCTCGACGTAAATTGGATATATTTGTAGTAGTGAATCATTCAAAATCATAAATTTGGAGAAAATAGTGATTTGGTGCCAACAAATAAAGAGCAGTACCAAAGATTGGTAGGAAAATTTATCTATTTGTCACACACACATTATGATATAGCATATAGGACATTGTCGTAAGTCAATATATGCATAATCCATGTGAAGCTCTGTTAAAAATATATGTCGAGAGTGTTTTATCGTATTCATAGGGATTGATGAGAATATTTGATGCTTTCCGTTCAATGGTTTAGTGATGTAAGAAGGAGGTTTTAAAAAATTGGTTTCTATTTTGTAACATGAGCTTGTAAGAAAAAAAGCAAGGTAAAATTTGGTTTTAGTTTAATAAAAAGCATGCCAAGATTAGGGTTTCCTAATTCGTCTTAAACGTATCCAATCAATCGAATATGTGAACTTAGTTTTAACCAATATAATCGCGTATCCTCGCAAAAACGTTCATCTCTAAAGCGATTTCGTGAATGTTATTGTTTCGACCGTTAAATGATCTCTCTAAATAACATTCGAAACAATAATCATTAAGATCAATACAATGTGAATATCAACTTCCAAATTTATGTCTAGAGTTTGTATAGTTGATAGATGAAGAAATTAGGTCAAGACTTGAAAAGTTCATGTCTAAAGCAATCCAAACTATAGATATAACAAAAGATAGTAAATAACTTCATCTATATTGATCAAAGCCTTGTTCACATACAAAAGATTAAGAAGAACACATAAAATTAGAACTAGCTACCTCTAACCTTGACACAAGAGGGGTTTTAGCCACCCATTTCCATGATAGCTTGAGCAACAAGTTTCGGAAGAAGGTTGATCAACATCCGAGTCGAATAATCGAGATTGGATGGGAATCCACCTTCTTTTTCTGAAAGATGACTAAGAGATGATGAAAATGGAGAAACTAGGGTTTTTTTGTGCTGAAAAATACAAAACTATGAAAAGTACAAAAGAAAAGATATTTTGGCAAAAAGTGGTACAAACTACTTATAGACATGCTACTGAGCTGTCAAATTCGCAGTGCGAATAACTTGTTCGCCTAGCGTACAACCAAAAGTGCCAGTTGAAGTGCTAGTGTACAGTGGAAACTCTCCTGAGATATTTCCAAATTTTCGTTGTGCGAGCAATCCTTTGCACTACGAAGGCTTCGCTACAACTTAGATGTGATCTGAGTTGTATTATATGGCCCAATCCCGAAGGTAATTAGGGTTTATGATTTGTTATTTAGTTTGTTATTTTAGTGTATATAAATAGGCACTTTGTAATTCAGTTTTATTAATTCAATAATATAAATCCTTCTTTCTTTATTTTCTCTCTTTTTCTCCTCACAAAAATTGCCTCACACACTAACAAATTGGTATATAGAGCTCCCATTAAATTTTTGATCGTGTTTTCAAGAATCACACGTCATAGGTCGTGTTTCTGGGATAAAGGGTTATTTTTTATCAATCACTGTAAAGATGAATGAGAAATTTACCAGACTCCCTTCCAACTTTTGACGACAAGAATTGGCTTTGATGGAGAAAACAAATGCAATATTTATTTGGTTTTTATGAAACCCTAGAAGTGCTTGTGAATGGCGTTCATACACTTGGTGAAGAAGCAATCAACACACAAAGAACCGCTCACAAGAAGGCCAAGAAGAAGGATTGCAAGGCGGTGTTCTACATCCAATCAGCGGTTGATACGACTAATTTCGACAAAAAGGCTCATGTTGAATCAGCAAAGGAGGCATGAAACATTTTTGTCAAGTACTATGAAGGAGGTGAGAAAGTTTAGGTTTTCAAGTTGCAAACTTTGCGAAGAAAATATGAATTATTGTCAATGGGAGAAAATAAGAAGATTACAAGCTATGTGTCGAAGGTGCAGAAACTCATCCATCCTATGAAGAGTTATAGTGAAATCCTAACTGATAAGATGGTAGTTGAGAAGGTAATGCGTACATTGACCTTTCATTTTGATCACGTTATCTTAGCTATTCAAGAATCCAACAATCTTGAAACCCTAAAACTGGAATATTTGGTTGGCTCGTTGGAAGCACATGAGATTAGGATTTTCGAAAGGAAATGAGTTCAAGACTCAGGGCAAGAAGTCTTGGTCGAATCCCCACAAGAATAAGATTAATGATAGAAATTCTAAATCCTCGAAAAGAGGAGAAGGAAATTCTTATCAGAAAGACAAAGTAGAGAAAAACGTTGTGCAGTGTTATAACTGTGAAAAATGGGGTCAGTTAGTCAAGTATTGTTGGTACAAGAAAGACAAGAGTTTGACAAAAGACAAGGACGAAGGAGCAAACCTTGCACGTCAAGATTCAGATGATTCTGCTGATATAGTGGTTATGGTTGTAGCATAGATGATTATGTTGAATCCAATATCTGGTTCCTCGACTCAAGCTGCTCTAATCACATGACTGGTCAAAAAGTATGGTTAGTAGAATTTGACAAGTCGAAGAAGATCAAGGTCAAACTTGCTGATAATAGCTTGTTGCAAGTAGAAGATACTGGAAACATAGTTATTCAAAAGAGTAATGAAGAAAAAGCCTTGATCGAAGATGTACTTAATGTCCCTGGAATGAAGTGCAATCTTCTAGGTATTGGACAATTGATCAAAAATGGGTTCTTAGTGGTTATGAAAGATGGAGCCTTAGAACTTTTCGGCATCCATAATAACTTGGTCTTGAAATCTCCTCTGTCGAAGAATAGAATATTTAAGACCATGATCAGTTCGACTGAGGTACAATGTCTGAGAACAGTTATCGACCACAAGAATAGTTGGTTGTGGCATCTGAGGTTTGGCCATCTGAACTTTAGGTCGCTAAATTAATTGATCACTCAAGATATGGTAATTGGTATACCAATTCTTGAGATGCCAAACAAAATTTGTGAAGGTTGTCTAGTCGAAGAGCAGTCTAAGAAGTCTTTCATGTCGACTATGCCAATGAGATCATCCTGCATACTCGAAGTTGTACATTCAGATGTATGTGGTTCTTTTGAAGAACATACCATTGGTGGAAACAAATATTTCGTCTCATTTTATGAAAAGTATAGTCGAAAGCTCTGAATCTATGTGATCAAATGAAAGGATGAAGTATTTGAAATCTTTAAGAGATTTAAGATACTTGTCAAAAACCAAGGTGAAAAGAAAATTAAAGTTCTGCGAATAAATAGAGGTGTCGAATACACATCCAAGATATTTGAAGCATTCCATGCAGAAAATGGTATTGATCATGAAATAACTGCTCCTTATACTCCTCAACATAATGGAATATCAGAAAGAAGAAACAAAACCGTATTAGATATGACGAGATGCATGCTGAAGCAGAAGTATTTGTCAAAGTCCATATTGGGTTAAGCTGTTTCGACCGTTGATATGAAATATATGTTGTTCTGACTTAACAGAAAACACAATATTTTCATATTAATAAACTCGAGTTCATTGAAAACAGAAAATACAATATTTTCATATTAATAGAATCTTTTAGTTTTGGTTAAAAAACCATGGTTTTTTTAGAAATTCATAGGCCATGGAGCGACCGACTTCCACTAATTTTTAAAGTGCTCATGAAAAGGTAATCTTTATTTTTTTTTATGTTTATAATTAATGTTGATTGTCATTGCTCTAATAATTACTACATTAACATTATTTCAAAAGTTTACATTGATATGATAAGTATGCTTCATTGTAGGAACCTTTTACTATGTTTAGTTCTTATTTAGAATTGCCTTCTCCTCCATTATTTCCTCAAACAATCTCTTGTAAGAAGAAAACTGCAAATGGTAAGAAGGCAACAGGAAGTAGCTCTAAAGAAAGTCGTGCGACAAGCTCCTCTAAGCTTTCTCAGTCATTAGATTTCGGTAATTCAAAAATCCAAGAATCTCTAATGTGTAGTTCTTATTTTCAAATCCAATTTGATAGTTTTGGTCACCCATTTCCGACCTCTTTGTCATCATTGCCCCAATAACTCTATCATCACAATGAATAACCAGTATTTTTATATGCACGCTCTTGCTCAAATGTAGGACGACGCTTAACAGTTTAGGTGTACACAAAGTTGGTGACCAGAATATTATTGTTGCTGCTAAGGTATATTATGATTTTTCTTTGTGTGAAAGTACGTATCGACTAGGTTGTAGAGTGACATGTTTTAACTTATAAGACCCTGTGAATAGACGGTGGCCATAAATTGTGTAAGACACACTAGAGTTATTGCGAGTTCACGGGCTGTAGAAATATATGGCCTGGACATTCTTGCTGAAGGAATTCCAGGAACTGATAGGCCCCATAAGGTATAAAAGTTATATTCAAATACTTATTACTTTTTGAATTTGCTGACTGGTTCGTGAATTTTCTTATGACTAGCATTGTTTTCAGTTTAGAAGAAGGTTTAGGTGCACTATTCAAAGCTCTGACAGTGTTTTCTATGAGGGATATTAATTTGTCGAAAGCGAGTAGATTAGTTGATATTGAACTTTTGAAACTAAAACACACATTCAATCATTGCTTTAACTTTTCACTATTTTTTATTTCAGATAGAGAGTCGTCCAGTAAAGCAGCACCCCTTAAGAATTGTTGATGATTCAAATTAAGAGAGTTCCAAGTGAGTTTCTTTGTTCCCTATTTGATATTTTCCATAGTAGAGTTTAAAGTGTAAAATTTTTAGTTTTAACACAAATTCAACAATAAGAAGTGCTTGTATGAAAGTGTCAAATGGGTGTCATATTACGGGTGCCGGACACTGATTCAAAGGGTATTAATTTGAAAATTTCTTTGTGCCCTTTTGTTATTATTTTGAAATGTATGTTGTGATGTGTTTTACACTCCACAATATTTTTTTTTAAATTTCAACCCTCTCCCATGTAAAAACCTAATTTCTATTATTTTATTATTTAAAACATATAACGGTGTGAAAATAATGCATCCAAAAATATATTTTCGAATTCTAATAAACATTTTTGAATTTTTCATATAGTACTTTCGACCCATTAAGGTGAGATTATTGAAATCTAATAAACATTTTTGAATTCGCTAAACCGAGCTCATTGAAATCTGAAAACGAAAAATAAAATCTAAAAAATAACGGTGATCATTGATTTGGCATAAAAATGTATAAAAAAGAAACTGATAATTAATCTGCTTCTTATTATTCAAAACATTGCAAAAAAAACTGGTACAAGAGAAACACAGTATCCGAAATACAAGAAATACAATATTTTCAAACGTATATTGCATGTGCCACATGCCTCTCGATTTTTGTTAATAACTAAGGAGAAAACGTGATTATTTACGTCAATTATGTTGCATGCGCTTCAAGTTTATTTTCTGCTTATTTGAAGCGCATTAAAAATATTTTCTCATATCATATCGGCTGAAAAAAGACCTTAGAATGCCCACCCATTCAAAATATTTTCTGCTTATTTGAAGACTATTAAAAATCTTTTCTCATATCATATCGAATGAAGAAGGATCTTGGAATGCACACCCCTTCGAAACCTCGAATAATCAACCTCGAGGCACACGTCGTTGGGCTCCCCTTTAGCAGCGCTTTTCAAAAAGCGTTGTCTTTGGTAAACAATTTTTTTCTTTTTTTTTAATGCCTCTTTAGTAGCGCTTTTTCTAAAAGCGCTGTCTTTGTTTGCGCTGTTAAAAGTCAATTCTGGCATAGTGATTTATCAAAAATTCGTCTTTTACAAATTATTATTTTTAATCAAATGAATGAAAATGGACTTTAGCTTGAACACCTCTTCAAAAGTTTCGAATAATCGGGTCTGAAGCACACGTCTTAAATTTTTTAAGCCTTCGTCATCCATCTAAAATAAATTCAACCAGTCAAACTTCCTTTTCTGCTTTAACATGATGTCAAACCCTTTTAATAAAAAAATATTTTGTTTATTTTGAGACTAACGCAAACAAAACTTCGGCAAAAACCAGTTGGATTGTTAATATAACTTAATCATTCTTAAAAGCCAAGCACAATTGGGCAAGTCTATTTACTTCATTTTAATATTTCTATTTTTCACAAACATTAACAATATTAATGAACTTTTCGTAATATTTCATTTTTATTACGGTTTATAAATAAAGCGGGTTCAAAAGTATAATACATACAAAAATATGTCCCGTGTATACGATGTATACGTATACGCAAAGGTTTATTACTAGTTAGTGAATAAATGACTTTTAAATAAAATTATTGTTTTTCAATTCAATTTAAAAATGTAGAAAGTATAAGAATAGGATGTATATAAAATGATTCAATTTATTAATTCCCTTAACAACTATAGTGTGAACATAATGCAAGTATGAAGTCTAGGTCCATTGAAATTCTATTTATGCATTATGCTTTGTTATTTGTTATTCTATTTATGCATGTATGATATTAAATATGCTCTATTAGTATTAGTTTAAGAGTGACATGAAAATCTACTATATCTCTTGATTGCTGAATAAATAAAAAGATAGTTGAAATGATCACGGTTTAATTCTCATTAACAATATTTTTTTATTTTCAAAAGGATTTTCAAAAGGATATTGCCTGCATCATATATCTTTTGGTTTTTGTTAATAACAAGAGAAAAATGTCATTATTTACATTGGTTTTGATATAATAATCGAAGATAACATATTTTTTTGTCATTTATAATTTATTTCAAATCTCTTTTTGACTGACTGGTACATAAACATATCACTTTATCTTATGCCGAACATAAACACAAAATACTAAATTTATCTTGTTTACAAAATCAAATATTCAATATTAATAAATTAATTTAATTAGAATCTAATAAATTTAAAAATGAGGATACTATAGTTAAAAATATTTATAAATTAAGAGGAAATTACGCTCACCTTTTTTGAGATCTATTAAAATGAGAGTAACATCTCTCTAATTTTAAAATATTAAATGACTTTTCCTAATATTTACTACAATGACACCGACACATCCTATAATTTTTAATGATGATTGAAATCGGTTGATATAGATGACACTTATCTACTATTTTTCGTTTATCATTAAAAATTTCGGTTGGTATATGTTTGTTTAGGAAAGATTTGTGCATATTTCAAAACTAGAGGACGTGTCAGTGCAATTTAACAAACGACAAGGAAAGCAAGTGTAATTTTTCCATAAATTAATGAATAATGATTTGCAAATAAAAAATAGGTTTTAACACTAGTGGAAAAAAAACTTATTAAGTCAGTTAAAAATGACTTTTTAAGACGATTCTGAGTCTGACCTAAGAAATACCAACATAAGATGTTTTTACTTCTTAAGTCCAATTTAGACTTGACTTAAGAAAATATTATTAGGTCAGTTAAACAAAAATCGACTTAATAAGTCAAAGTTTTCAGAAAGTGATGATGCCATCTGTACCAAATTTAAATTTTTTTTTTCTTAAATCGGATATATTTAATTGACCTAACAAGCTAGATTTTTTAGATAATTGAAATAAAACCTTCGTACAGACTATCAGTTTTAAGATAAAATATTATATTTTATCATCAAACTAAATATTATTTTACATTTATTATAAATTATGTGGAATACTTATTTTTCTAATACTCACTAAACATATAATATTTTCATCTGATTTAGAATAATATAATATGACAAATTAAGTTATATTAGAAGAAAAAATTCACATTCAATGCTAGACAAGAGTTCTTCAACTCCTCATCCACATTTCACTCTTTAATACTTAGAACTTTGTTTAACGCTCCTAGTTCTTCAACTTCGCCTTTCTTCACCTCTAGTTCATTTTGCAAAATATCATTTACTTTGCAAACAAAATTAGAGGTGGAGAAAGGGGCAGCTGAAGAACTGCAATCATTAAATAAAGTTCTAATAGTTAAAGAATAATATGTAGATAACGGGCTGAAGATTTCTTCTCTAGAATTAAAAGTGTACTTGTTTTCTAATATAACTTTATCTATCATATTATAATTTTGTAATGCAATTTGAAAAGTTATCTATTCAATAAGGAATTGGAAAAGCACTCAAACCACATAAGATATAATAAACTCATCTTTTTAACAAATATTAACAATAACATTGATCAACACTAAATCATAAACACATACTAGATACAACAAATATATCAACTCTAAGAATGTTTTAGAAAAGTACTTGTCCCATAATGAAATTCATAATGAAAGAAGGATCAATCTAAAGTGAGACCTGCAAACTTGTGTCTATTTTGAATAGATGTCATTTTGGGTCTTTCACACAAGTTTGTAGCGCTCACTTTATCTTCTTCCTCTTTATTGAAACAAACATCCCTATCTACAAGTTAAAACGAGCAGAAAGTTCAAACATAATGAAACAAGCTATTGAAACATAAACAATAATACATAAACAGATTTTGAAACATAAACTATAGTAAAGACAAACATGTAAGATAGCCATTTGCTAAGACTTGATCCAACAAAGATATTCTTCAAAGAAGACAAGTTGGCTGCATAAGTTTGGGGTTTTCATATGAGAGAGACGAGTGGCAGAGATGTTAGGGTTTTGTTTTGAAAGAGGCAAGTGAAAGAGACATTAGAGTTTTGTTTTGAGAGAGATATTTGTAATTTACTAAAGGAGGAGATAATTTTGCTTATATATAAATAAGTAACACCTTTCACCACAGTTGATAATACGAATTGTGATCAAATGATTGTAACTTACACCAGAGTTGATTATAAGAACCATGGTGGTATACAAGGTCGAACCCATTATGTCATGATAAATGAAAATTTGTTGGTGTTGAGATTTAAACCCTTTCACTACGAATGGTACCTATAACCATTGTAAAATTTCTTTTAGTAAAAACAAAAAAAATATGCTCAAAAAAACGTTATTTCCATGGTTAATAGCAAGGCCGTTGTAAAATAGGTGTTACAAAAGGTCTAATATGCTTTCAAAAGATATTCAAAATGATCAAGTTGTACAAATTATATCTTAAAAACTCAACGAGAATGACATGGTTTAAAGATGAATTAGACAATATTTGAGACAAGGGAGAAAAATGGAAATTTTTATCATATTTTAAATCATCATATATGTTTGGTAGTTTGATCATACCTTGAGTTTCATAACTCTTATTGAGGTGAGACAATCAGTAAATCAAAGCTAACAAAAAGAGTTAGTTAGTTCCAAGGTAAAAAATGAAACAACAAAGCTATGTATTCGATTACTACAGGAAGCACATATACAATATACATACAACATTAGCACACATTTAATTCACACATAGTACATACTACAATGGCTTCTTCCTCCAACTTTCAAAATAAAATAAACTCTCTTTTTTCTCAAAATTTTCAAAACTTCATAACTCTAAAAAGGCTCTCCATTCTACTCACTAAATGACCTCTATTTATAGCGGAATGCTAGGGTTTTGCGTGGGAATGAAGACAAAACTTACTACAGTTTTGAGATAGTAATTGAAAATGAAAAATGTCCGTTTGAAGAAGGTAAAAGTGGTTTCAAAATTGTTCCTTAAATCATCAAACATGCATCATTCAAAGCAACAAATAAAACACTAAAAGGAAAAGGAAAAAGAGGGTAACGGACAAAGTGAAAGAAACTTAGCAACAATGAGGAAGATTGATTGGTTAATGATGAATTTTTTTGATAAATCCTTGATTTGTTATTGATCAATGTAAAAAGAAGTTTTTATTTATTTATTTTGTCTCTACCATTTAAATTTGGATTTTTAATATTGTATTTTTCTAGAAAACTCTAAAACTTTAAATGCATGATTTTTTTTATAGATTTTATAATAAGATTAAAAAATAATGAGAAATATGGTGATAAATGAATAATAATAGACAAAATTAAAAAAATTGTGTTCTTTAAAATTAATCAAATGACTTTTACAAAGGATAAAAAAGTTGAATTAAATTGTTGGGACAAAATTTGATATATATATATATATATATATATATATATATATATATATATATATATATATATATATATATATATATATATATATATATATATATATATATATATATATATATATATATATATATATATATATATATATATATATATATATATATATATATATATATATATATATATATATATATATATATATATATATATATATATATATATATATATATATATATATATATATATATATATATATATATATATATATATATATATATATATATATATATATATATATATATATATATATATATATATATATATATATATATATATATATCTGTGTGCGCGCGCGCGCGCACACACACACGTGTGTGTGTGTGTGTATATATATATATATATATATATATATATATATATATATATATATATATATATATATATATATATATATATATATATATATATATATATATATATATATATATATATTCCTTCATATTTTTAATTTATTTTGTTCTAATTAAATTAATTTATGAATGTAGTTACTCTTTTTTTTTATAAGCATAATCTATTAATAAGAGATTAAGAAAATCTCAAACCAAAAGATAAATTACAAAAAGTCAAAGGGGAATTTGAACCAATCATATAAACTACACTGCTTGCTCCCCTTCCTACCTAGGATCAACCAATTCCAAGAAAATAGTTTAATGTCGGAAACAATACTGTTGACCTCAGTAACTACACTATTGAATATAAATTCATTTCTAGACCTCCAAATACTCCAGCAGGTAATAAACCAAATCAAATTTACTCTATTCGCTTGACACCGGCCACTAATGCTTGAGTTCCACACCTTCGCGTGAGAGTAGCAACAATTTTCAGAGATTATCTCTATATCCGCCCATTTGCAAATATTGTTCCAAGCCTGTGTAGATTTAATGCACGAGAAGAAGAGATGGGATACGTCCTCGAAGCTACTAGAACAAAACACGCAATCCAAGTCTTGCTCAGAATCAAACACCTTTCTTTTCAATAAATTAGTTCTAGTTCGCAATCTATCAAGCGCCAATCTCCAGCTGAGAGTTTGAAATTTCGCCGGAATAACCGTCTTCCAGAGACACTCAAGATGGGAGGCACATTCAGAACCAATATCTTGATCAGAGAAGGAGGAAGATGGAACTGAATGTAAAGAACTAACCTTGAAAGACAAAGATTCATGAAGCAGCCACCGTCATTTGTCGGACTCGCCGGGGATAACTAAGACGTTTTCCAGCAATTTACAACAATCAGACCAGTCTGGTTCATGAGGGAAATCTAAATCGATCAAAGAATCTCTAATTTTCTAAGTCCACTGCCCTTCCTCTCAGAATCCCATGTCACGGACAGTCATTGTCTTCATAGAGCAACACTGAAACAGGCCGTTAAATCTGACTTTAAACGGCAGGTCACCATTCCAAATTGACTTCCAAAACGCCACATCATTACCTTCACCAACGGAGAAGGCCGTGAATTTGCAGAAGTTGGCATGAGAATTTAGGGACGTGTTGTTCATAATATCCTTCATCCACAGTGAATCAGATTTCGAATTATCAACGTCGAGGCAAGTTTGCGTCTTGATACTGAGGTTGTCGTATCTGTTAGTGATGGTCTTCCTCCATATTTCATTGTCGTCAGTTTGAAATCTCCAAAGCCATTTTGCCAACAAAGCACTGTTGAACCGACCCACATGCTTAATACCAAGACCGCCATGTTCCTTAGAATTACTGATAGAATTCCAAGAAACCCAAGGAATAAAAGTTTTGCTCAAGTTTCCAGCCCATAAGAACCAATGTTGGATCACAATAATATCCTTCACGAATTTATGGGGAGCCTTGAAGAAAGCCATATAATGGATAGGGAGATTAGCCAAAACTGAATCTATGAGGGTTACTCTGCCCCCCATAGACAGATTTCTTCCATTCTAGTTGGATAATTTATTCCTCAAACAATTCAGAACCGGATTCCTAAAAGAGTAGCGACGATGGTTGCCGCCAACAGTGATACCAAAGAATCTAAACGACAACTTTCCGAATTTGCAGTGAAGAAAATCTTCAGCAGCCACAAGAAAATCAGGATCTAATCGAATCCCGTACAAGCAGCTTTTAGAGTAATTAGTTTTGAAACCTAAATTTAATTCGAAAGCACGAAGAATAGCCTTGAAAGCCCAAATATTAGACACCGAGCCGTCTCCAATAAGCAGAGTATCATCAGCGAATTAAAGAATACTCACGGTGGGTTGACCATCAATTTTGAATTGAGATAACATATTACTGGCAACCGCTGATTTCACCAAGCTCGACAACCCCTCTGCAGCGACATCGAACAAGAACGGGGCAAAGGGGTCGCCCTGCTTCATCCCCCTACCAGCCCTAAAGTCCTTCGAGGGACTACCATTGATGAGAATAGAAACGTAACTATTGAAAACGGAACCACGGATCCATTTCATCCACTTAGTTTCGAAACCCATCTTTAAAAGTAGAGCATCTAGATAGATCTAATCCACACAATCATAGGCTTTAGCAAAATCTACTTTGAAGAACAAGCAATCCTTTTTGAATCTCTTAGTGAAGTCATCTAGCTCGTCAGCCAACAAAACGCCATCGTAAATCTGCCACTCCGGAATGAAAGCAGTTTGAGAGGGAGAAATAATTTTATGAATAACCTTCCTGAGTCTGCAAGCGAGCATCTTTGATATTACCTTAAGAACAAAACTGACAAGGCTAATAGGCCTGTAATCTTCGAATTGTTGGGGATTTTTAGACTTCGGAACAAGCGAGGTGAAGGAAGATGGGAAGGTCTTCAGAAGGTAACCAGTATTGAAAAATTCCAGAATGCAGTTCGAGAAATCCTTGCCCACTATCTTCCAGCAGGACTTAATGAATTTAAAATTGAAACCGTCGGCACTGGGGCACGTATTTCCATCGCAACTGAAAACAGCATCTTTAACTTCTGCAGGGCAGAAAACAGTTTCCAGTCGTAACCTGTCTTCCTCTTCGAAGCAAGCTATATTATTGAAGTAAATAAATAACTTGGGCGATGATTGGCTCTGGTATCTCTCCTTAAAGTACTTCACAGCTTCGCATTTAATGGCCTCAGGGTCTTCCTCCATCCCATCTCCCACTCCGATAGCAGATAAACAGTTCGAACGATATCTAGATTTTAAGGAATCATGGAAAAACTTTGAATTCTGATCCCCATCTTGAAGCCAATTTAAACGGGATTTTTAAGCCAACATGCTTTCTTTTATCCTGAGATTCTTCCACATCTCCTTCTAATTTCTCAACCTTTCCTTGTTCAAATCTTCATTGTGAGAGGCAAAAACCAAGTCACTGTCCATCTCTAACGTATTGAGGTTAGATACAAACTCCTTTAAATCTAGCCAGTCGAAAACGTTGCGGTTCCAGCTCCAGAGGTCACTTTTCAAAGCAGTAAACTTTTTAATCAGAATGTTGCAAAAAGACCCTGAAGCATGGTAAGAATTCCACGACTGCTTAACAAACGGAATGAAGTCCTTATGAGAAAACCAATAGTTGAAGGACCTAAACGGTTTTGGCCCCCAATTCACAAAGTTAGACTTCAACCACACAGGCCGATGGTCTGAAACGTCTCTATCGCCCACCACTTGATTGATCAGAGAGAGCATGGAAATTGCAAGATCATCCGCCAAAAATCTGTCCAATCTACTTCTACTCTTGCCATTGGAATTGAACCACGTAAACTTGTTACCAAACACCGGAAGATCCGTCAACTTCAGCTCATCAATAAACTCACTGAAAACCTTCATATTCCTGAGACTATTAGCACTTAAGCCTTTTCTTTCCTCCCCGATCTTAACCTCGTTAAAATCTCCCCCCACGATCCAGCCAACACCTGTTAGCTTACTTTTAATTTTAGTGAGATCCCTCCACAAATTCCTTCTGTCAGCAGAACTGTAAGGTGCATAAACGTTAACCCCAATTAGGCTTTGATTGTTCCACAGAAAGTGAATGCCCAAGAATCCAGTACCACAAAAACTGGATATAGCTAAAACTTTCGACCTATTCCACAAGGTAAGAATACCTCCAGACCTTCTAGAAGAATTAAGGGCTGAAAAATCCAAATCAGTATTTCTCCAAATGCTATGAGCGATACCGTCCTCCATATGTGTAATTTTTGATTCCTAAATAACGCAAATGGCAGCGTTGCCTCTCTGCAGAGTTTGAGAGATTCTCCTTCTCTTCAACGAATTGCAGCAGCCTCGAACGTTATAGGAAAATATATTCATAAACTACTGGTAGCTACAACCTTCTTGCCTAATCTAACAGCCTTGTCCTCCCTTTCCAGTTTCCTCATGGTGTTTCCAAGCCCATTGTCATCGTCTCCCTGAATCCCTAAATCCATCAGGTAATTTCTCAATTTGAATGGTACTTCATCAATGGCCCTTTTACATCGCAGATTTCCTCTTTCCACATCTGTATCAGTTATAGACTCACCACACAGGAGTTCAGAACAAGACTCAAGGGGTTTACTAATCAGCTGGTTCTTATTCCCTCCCTCACTAGCAGAACCCCCCAGCGAAGTACCTGCGTACCCTTTTGAAGCTGTGAGCAGGAGAGTTGAGAAATAAGATGAGGTGTATGAAATCTTAATGCAGTTGTAAATCTCATGGATCATCTTTTTCTTTTTGGCTTTTTCTACAAACGCAGGCCCAAGAGTACCATCTGGAGGCCCAAGAAGAGGAAGAGGCAGCCCCAGGTCCACAACTAGATCCCCTTTTAGGTTTAGGTTATCGTTTGCCACGTGGATCTGGTTCTGTTTAAGGTTAACCGAAACATTAGCAGGATTGTGTCCATCTGAACCGAAAAGGGCAGCAGAGTTCCCAATGAGACTCCCTATAATACCACCACCTGTATCACTCAAACCAAGGTTGTTACCAACTACAAACATGATATTAGAGGAAGTATGGATGTAGTCTAATCCTAGGAATTCAGCAGCTGGAACTTTCTCATCAGGTTCATTGATCGATGCACTGGACCCCCCACTCTCAACCTCATCAGACTCCTCCCACGCGCCATCAAATTCTGAGGGACCTGAGGATTCAAAGTCAACTGAGTCTATCAACTCGTCTACTTCACCATCCATCGAAAAATGATGGGCACGTGAAACTTCTTCAGTGACAGAAATATGATAAGCAACATCGAACACTTTAACAACAATATTCTTATTTTGAATAACCCCTAAGGTCGTCTTAATAAGAAATCTCGCAGCATCCAAGCACTCTCTATTACTAGTCTTCTCATCATATCTGATAAAGGTACCCAGGCTAGCTGAAATCAAGCAAAATTTGCTATCACTCCAAGCGACACTGGGAATACCACTGCACACAACCCAGACAAACCTATCTCTGTCAATCACCTCCTGATCCCATGACCAAATCTCGCTGAACCATACATCCAACCAATCGCTAGATTCTTTGATGAATACCTCAATGTCATCACCTGAACTGTCTTCCAACAGGCACATAGAAGCTCCTAGAGGTATTGCCTTAATGTTGAAGAAACCTTCTTCATTAATAATCTTTTGGATATTGAAAGCATTTCCATCCTCCATGATAACTACCACTCTCATACGTTTTAACCTTTGTAACCAATCATCATCCACCTCAAGACAAGTGCAAGGGCCTCCTCCTCATTCCTTGCCGTCGGACTTAGGCTCACTCCCACTTACCACTTTGGCAAAGGATCTAGCAGCTGTGACAAACTTCTCAGAGCTTCTTGGCCGCCCAGGTTTGCTTTGCTTCCTCACATTCTCACCATCTGAGTTCATCAACTTTTGATCCAAGCTAAACCTGGGTATGTTAGCGTGCATCTTCTTGCCTTCCAAAACAACACTATCAAGATTACACGCTAGTACTCTAGGGTCATGAACCTTCTTGAACTTAGCGAAACTGAATCTTCTACCTCTCTTGTCACGCCTCCCAGAAATAAAAACTTCTGAAATGACTCCATTCACCTTAAACACCTCAAATAAATCTTTAGCATTCATCTTGTCTAGGAATTCGGTAACAAAGAAAGACGTCGTTGGTTCCCCATCCAAAGCACCTTTCCCATTGTTCTCCTTCCAGGCTGAAATGCCACCATTTCTTCTGTTTCTAGCGTTCCTACCAATCTTTTCCCAGGCCATCAGGAACTGCACTCTCAATCCGATAGAAAACCAGACGGTTACCAAGGCCCCTAAACTCGAAAGCTAGGAATTTAAGCCGAAGATAACCACCTAATCTTCTGAGGATCGAACCATGCAGCTAAAAATCAAAAGCATCAAACGAAAAAATTAAGGAGAATGGAAGAAATTAGAAGAAATTAGGGATTAGGGTTAAGAATTGGGATTAGGGTTATGAATTTGAGAATTTCACTGTTCATTAAAGAAGGCATATTGTTGGTGTAGTTGCTCTTAATGAGGTATTAGATATTGTTAAGGTGTCTAAGAGAGAGAGAGAGAGAGTGAGTGTTTTGTGTTTAAATTGAATTTTGAGAAGGTGTAAGATTAGTCCAATAAAAAAACACTCATTAGTCACATGATTTTCGCGCCACAAAAAAAAATATCACGTCGTAAAAGATAAATTATCGACGTGAGGAAACACTCTAATCGCAAATTTGTCAAGTAATATTTACATCAAAGATGTTTACCTAAACTACAAAGTCCAGATATAGGTGCAGAAGTTGGATAAGTGTTGACTTATTAATTATAAACAATAAAAATATATATTTTTGAATTATAATATTTTTGGATTTAGTAATATACTATAAAAACTAAAAACATATTATAAACTCTAATAAAAAAATTTAAAAATTTTCGAATTTAATAGTTATGATTTTTAAAATAAAAATATTATTAAATCTATTTATATGTTTTATTTTTCTAAAACATGAAGATATCAAATAACCCACAACTCAATATGTATTTATGGATGAAAATAAAAAATAATACAAACCTTTGAGTGAAGAAACTAAATAAAACTGAAAAACTTTAATCAATCAGAACCTTGTTGAGTCTTGATTAACTTTTCGGAATTTCTTTATTCAAATAACTCAATTTTTAGAAAAATTCTCAAAATATCCCATATTTTAAAAATATTCTCAAAGTACCCAGTTAGAGTTTGGATTTACACAAGGACGCTAATTCAATTGGCGACCCTTTGTTAATGTCATAAGGGTGACGTCAATTGATCTGGAGACACCTCATACAATCTTCAATCCAATTGGCGACTTGATTATGTACATTAAAGGGTATCGTCAATTCATCTGGAGACCCTTTATATTTAGAAATTTTTTTACTAAAAAATAAATAATTATAAAAACGAATAATAAAATAATTGATATTATGAATATTATCAAAAATAATCATTTACTTTTTAAAATTTTTTATATAAACTAAGTCAGAGAAATTTTTAAAATAGTCTCTATTTATAGAAAAAAAATTTAAAATATAAAGGGTCTGTAGATGAATTAGCGACACTCTTTAATGTACATAACCAAGTCACCAATTGGATTGGAGATTGTATGAGGTGTCTCGAGACCAATTGGCACCAATCTTATGGCCTTAACAAAGAGTCGCCAATTAAATTGGCGTCCTTGTGTAAACCTAAACCCTAACTAAGGTACTTTAGAAATATTTTTGAAATGTGAGGTATTTTTTTTTTCAAAAATTGGATTATTTGAGTAAAAAATTCAACTTCTCGAGTCTTGATCAACAAAAATAAAAAAATTAAATAAGAGTGTTAAATTTGCTACAAATTTCTAGAGAGTTCTTAAATATAATATGTAAGAAGATATAGAACATCCTAGAAACTATAAGGTGTATGAATATGGTAGAATAATCTAGATATATAAGTATATGGCAAAGATAGAAAAATCTAGATTTATCATGATAATAACCTATCATGAGAACTCTAGAATATTCACCACCATTGAAAGGTTGGTGACTTGAGCCTATAAATAGGCATTTGCTACATTGTAAACCATCAATCCAAGAAATTAATCATAAAACCTTCTTTCTAAACTACTCTCTAAAACTATCTTCTACCAACTATCATCTAAACAATTCCAAACAGTGACATCAGAGCTACGTTCGGTCATACATTAGGCGTAGTTATACTAATACCTACCATTTCAAAATCCTCCAAACTATTTCAAAATATTTCCCTTATACTATTAACCCACTACAATATTTTTTCTAAGCCATGGATAACACTACTCAATCATCAACTATTTGTGTCCCTATTTTCAATGATGAAAATTATGATTTCTGGCGTGTTAAAATGGAGACATATTTTTCATCTCAAGATTTATGGGACATAGTAGAAGAAGGCTTCATCGCTCCCATAGATATTTCAGCTCTAAATGCAGCTCAAGAAAAAGAGTTAAAGAAAAATAAACAGAAAAATTCAAAGGCATTGTTCACCTTGCAACAAGCGGTGAATGATGCAATTTTTCCAAGAATTATGGGAGCTAAGACTGCAAAAGAAGCGTGGAAGACGTTGCAGGAGGAGTTTCAAGGAAATGACAAGGTACATGCTGTCAAACTTCAATCTCTAAGAAGAGATTTTGAACTATTGAAGATGAAGGAGTCTGAGACAGTTAAAGATTACTATTCTAAAGTTAAAGAAATAGTTAATCAAATGAGAGCTTTTAGGGAGGATATTCTTGACAAGAAAATTGTTGAGAAAATTCTAATTACTATGCCCCCAAAATTTGACCCAATCGTGACAACAATAGAGGAAACCAAAGATCTGTCTACTCTATCAGTGACAGAACTAGTGGGCTCTCTTGAAGCATATGAGCAAAGACTACATAAGCATAAATAAGATACACTTGAAAATGTCTTTCAGTCAAAGCTCAAATTTAAGTCCCAAAATAAAGAAAATGGAGGAAAGAAAAATTATGGTGAAACTTCCAAAAGAAGAGAAGTTCCTAGAAATTTCCAAAAGAACAATCCAGATAAAAATATTCCATGCAATATATGCAAACGACTAGGCCACGCGGAGAAAAGTTGTTGGTACCGTAATATGCCACAATGCAATCATTGCAAGAAATTCGAGCACATAGAGAAACACTGTCGCAACAAAAATAGGCATCAAGCTAATATCGCAGAGGAGCATGATCAAGAACAATGTATGTTCTATGCCACTCAAGAATCAATCAAAGAAAAAGGAGGAAGTTGGTACTTGGATAATGGATGTAGCAATCACATGGCCAAGGATGAGACTATTTTCAAAAGCATTGATGAGTCAGTCAAAGTCAAAGTTCGACTAGGAAATGGAAGTGTGGTTGAGTCAAAAGGAAAAGGCATCGTCGTGGTAGAGACAGATAAAGGTATGCGACTCATCCATGATGTCTTACTAGTTCCCAGCCTAAAAGAAAATCTTCTAAGCATTGGCCAAATGATGGAGAGAAGCTACACACTTCACTTTGAAGGAGGTGTATGCAAAATCTTAGACAACAAGAATAAAAGGGCCGAGATAGCCGAAGTGAAGATGAATAAGAGCAATAGAAGCTTCTCGCTAAATTTAAAATATACAACTAACATTGCCATGAAGGTACAAGTTGATGATTCATGGCTTTGGCATCGAAGATTTGGCCACTTCAACACACATGCCTTGAAGTTGTTACATGATAAGAACATGATGAGAGATCTTCCAAGCATAAAGGATAACAATGAAGTGTGTGAAGGATGTCTCCTTGGTAAGCAACACCGATTTCCATTCTCAACAAGCGGAGCATGGAGAGCAAAAGATCTGTTGGAGTTGATACATACTGACGTCTGTGGACCGATGAGGATGCCATCACACGAGAACAACAACTACTTCATACTCTTCATTGATGACTTCTCTAGAATGACATGGGTCTATTTCTTGAAAGAAAAATAAGAAGTTTTTGGAGTATTCAAAAGGTTCAAGGCCCTTGTTGAAAATCAAAGTGGAAAGCGGATAAAAGTACTAAGAAGTGATCGCGGCAAAGAGTACACATCCCGCAAGTTTGATAGATTTTGTGAGGATGAAGGCATAGAGCGACAAATTACAGTCGCATATTCTCCTCAGAAAAACGGTGTGTCTGAGAGAAAGAATCGCACAGTTATGGAGATGGCTAGATCGATGCTCAAAGAGAAGCGACTACCTAACACATTCTGGGCTGAAGCAGTCTACACTGCTGTTTACTTACTCAACAGATGTCCAACTAAATTTGTACAAGATAAGACTCCAATTGAGGCTTGTAACGGGAAGAAGCCATCAACAAAGCACCTAAGGGTCTTTGGATCTATATGCTACATTCATATTCTAGACGTGAAGAGGCATAAGCTTGAAGACAAGACTATACGAGGTATCCTCTTGGGGTATAGCATAATATCTAAAGGCTACCGTGTATATAACTTGCAAACAAAAAAACTCATCATCAGTCGAGATGTTGAAGTTGATGAGAATGCTTCTTGGAATTGGGATGAAGAAAAAGTGGAGAAGAATGTTCTTATACCCACTCAACTACCTCAAGAAGAAGCTGAGGAAGAAGTCCTAGGTGAACCTTTTTCACCTCCACCACAACAACAAGTTCAAGAACTATCATCACCAGAGTCTACTCCAAGACGAGTAAGATCTTTGAGAGACATATATGAGACCTGCAACATGGCCATACTCGAACCTGAAAGTTTTGAAGAAGCATCAAAGCATGAAGCATGGGTCAAGGCAATGGAAGAAGAGATAAAGATGATCGAGAAAAATAACACATGGGAGTTAGTAAATCGTCCCCATGGAAAAGATATCATTGGGGTTAAGTGGGTCTATAAGACAAAGCTCAATCCTGATGGCACCATACAGAAACATAAGGCGAGGTTAGTAGCTAAGGGTTACTCACAACAACCTGGGGTTGACTACAATGAGACATTTGCACCAGTAGCTCGTCTTGATACCATTAGAGCTCTAATAGCTCTTGCGGCACAAAAAGGATGGAGTATACATCAACTGGATGTCAAATCTGCCTTCCTCAATGGTGTACTTGAAGAAGAGATCTATGTGGAGCAGCCACAAGAATTCATATCTGAAGGCGAAGAGAGCAAAGTGTTAAGACTAAGAAAAGCACTATACGGTTTGAAGCAAGCTCCTCGAGCATGGTATAGCAGAATCGATCAATATTTCATGGATCAAGGATTTAGGAGAAGCAAGAGTGAGCCCATACTATACATCAAGTCTCAAGGTCAGTACACTCTCTTACTCTCTCTATATGTAGATGACCTTATCTACACGAGAAACAATACTAAGATGATAACGGAGTTCAAAGAAGACATGATGAAGACCTTTGAGATGACCGACCTTGGTTTGATGAGTTACTTCCTCGGTATAGAGGTAAGCCAAAGAAATGAAGGGATATTCATCTCAAAAAAGAAATACACAGAAGGCTTACTTAAGAAATTCAAGATGTACTATTGCAAACCTGTCGCTACGCCACTCATAACAAATGAGAAACTACAAAAGAATGATGGAGCACCAGAAGCTGATGCATCCAAATATCGAAGTTTAATTGGAAGTCTCCTATATTTGACAGCTACGCGGCCAGACATAATGTATGCTACAAGTCTTCTATCAAGATTCATGCAAAGTCCAAGTCAAATACACTTTGGAGCAGGAAAAAGAATTTTGAGATATCTACAAGGAACAAAAGAGTTAGGTATATGGTACTCTACCGAAACTAACTCAGGATTACTTGGCTACACCGATAGTGATTGGGCAGGTTCGGTAGATGACATGAAGAGCACCTCTGGCTATGCTTTCTCACTCGGTGTAACACGGTGGGAGAACTGACTTTAAACAATGTTGCGGATAGCAAGAGTCGCCACCGACTTTTATTTTATCCATAAGGAAAGGTTATAAAAGAACAGGAAAGACCTTAGAGAATATTTTGGGTCCGGGGGGTAGGTTATGAAAAGGGAAGGTGTTAGCACCCTTTTCATCCATGGTTATCCATGGGCTCTTAGGTACTTAAGCTCACTTTTGAATTGTTTTGAAAGTGTAGTGTGTGAATAGAAAATTTTCAGAATAGTTAATAAATAATCCATGTGAGGATGTGTTAAGAACTTGTTCGAAAACTTGTTGAAAATTTGTTTAAGTGTGAAAAAGTTTTGAAGTGAGCAAGTATCTAGGAGTAGCCTACCCTAATGTTTTAAGGTCTTTCTTATTCTTTATCCTTTCCTTAGTAAGACTATCCCTACTATAATGGAGTAGGTAGTCCTTACTTTGGATGTTAAGGGGTATGTGAGGGACAATTTGACTTTGAAGGCCATTGTGGGATGTAATAAGCACATATAAGGGACCATCATCATTTTTCGAAAGGGACTTGATTCGTAAAGGCAACCATAAGGGACTTTGATGATTTTTTTATTTGAGGGACTTGCTTTATACACCCCACTTAACCATTATTCGTAGGCAACTTGAGGGATATCCTTAGGAAGTGAGACGGCGATTAAAATCGACTTACGTGTGTGACGTGTTTATTTTAATTATCTTTATTTAAAAGTGATCTAAATTTATTTTAATATTACATACATGTTGTTACACTCCCTAATTACTAACCATAATAATAATTAAATAATTAAACAACTTTACATCCAAGAAACAATTACAAAATAATAAGCAAAATAATTAAATAGCAAAGATAAATAAAATATAAATAAGCAATAATAAATAATAAAGGGGGTTAATTCTAAGTTTACTCGGCAAGACATCGCATCTTGTGCCTACGTATCCTTACGGGAGTGGAATCAGAGTAATCGTAGTTCCCCTCAATAGGGAGGTTAGAAACTTCTTGACTGTGGTCAAGGTCTCAAGGGGAATAAACGCATCTTAAGGACACGCTTACGTGGAGTGTAGAAACTCCAAATCTCTACGTTGAAATGTTAAGTTGTAATTAGGGTTAAATTAGGGATTCCACGGCGGGAAACCCTAAAATGAGCGCGGCGGCTCTTTGACCTAATGCTAAGGGTAAAATTGTAATTTTGCCTGCGGCGAGGCATTTGTGAAAATTAGGGTTTGTAGTTTGTAGTTTTGAGGATTTGAAATTGAATGTGTGAAGTTTTACGGACTATTGGCGCGGCGGCCAAACAGTTAGACCTAACCTTCGGATGTGTGCAATGTGACAGAAATAATAGTAAACGCGTGAGATAATTGAATCATGCAAACAGAGAGATAATGTCATAATTTAAACCATGCAAGCAGAAATTTAAAGGCAGAATTTAAAGAGCGATTGTTAAGTTCGCGAGGTTACATGAGAGGAGCAGATACAATATGATAATGAAATTTGAATTGAACAATAATAAAATAAAATAAATAACGGTTCTAGTTATTATTTTAAAAAAAAGATTTTAGTTATTATTTTAAATTTATCTAAAAAAAAGTTTTTCTTAAAAATAATAGGTTTTCATATTAATTTGGAAAAGATGTTAATGTTATTTATTTTAAAAAACAGATTTTTATATTATAACAAATTTTAATAAATTAATGATAACAATAATAATAATAATGGTAATAATAATGATAATAATGATAATAATAATAAATAATGATAATAATAATAATAATAATAATAATAATAATAATAATAATAATAATAATAATAATAAAGCAATAATGAATTTTAAATGTGCCAAATAACCCAACAATGTTGCTAACGCAGAAATGCGCTCATCGCAACCAGATCTAAATCGGACGAAACGAAATTTATTGCAAAGAAAAAGAAATTAAGCAAAAAATAGTATTATTGCTCACACAAAAATGCGATCATCGCAACCAAATCGAACTAACACAAATGTCACGCGTCATGCACACAAATGTGCAAACATCGTATCGACATAATTCGATCGAAAATCTTATATATATAAACTCTAACAATTTAAAAATTATATATATATAAACGTAACTGTAATAGATAAAGAAAAAGAAATAACGGTAATAGATGAAGAAAAAGAAATAACGGTAAAAGATGAAGAAAAAGAAACAACAGTAATAGATGAAGGAAAAGAAATAACGGTAAACGATGAAGAAAAAGAAACAATAGTAATGGATGAAGAAGAAAACTAAATAACGGCAAACGGCACTCACTCCTCTTAGGTTTTTTTTTCTTCTCTCCTCTTTTTCCAACAAGGCAACACATGTATATATAGGGAACAAATTAGGGTTAACACCAAATTGTCAATAATGTCCCTAAAGCCCATTTTAAAGCCCAAACTAAATAATTAGTTAAAAATAAAATTTAAATAATTTAAAATAATTAAAATAAACTTAAAATAAAAACTAATAATCCTATTGATTCCTAAAATAAAAAAATATTATAAAAAGAACAAAATTTTTTTCAATATTTTTTATTTTATGATTTTTGGATATTTTTATGAATAATTTAGAAAAAAGTGAAAAAAATAATATTTTAAAAAATGATTTAATTAAAATACGAAAATAATAATTAAATAATAATAAAAAACTATTTTTGTTATTTTTTTAATGAAAGATAGAAAAATTTAGAGTAAAAATAATAAAAAACAAAAAAAAAGTGACAAAGGTGAGATTCGAACTCTCAACCTCTCACACTCATAACTCCTTACACATGTCCTCCTGCCAATTGTGCCATTTTTACTTTTTAGAAAAAAAATGCATGCCATATGATATTTACCTGCAAAAAGTCAAACGACTACACAAATTTGTTAGTAATTGATTAAATGCAATGAAATGCGACGACAAATCTTAGGGCAAAATTTGGGGTATTACAGTTATTATGATAATATTTCTCACCCAACCTCTCTTTGATGTTGGCAAAAAAAAATCATGAAGTTTGACTTTGGTTTGACCTCAGTTTGACCTTTTAACTGCATTGACTGCTTTTGACTTATCTGATCATCTGACTGAGCAAACTTTTGAGAAAAGTCTTGAAACTTGACATGGGGGTTCTTATACACATATAAGATGTTATGAAGCTCACTTGAAGTCTTGGAAGTCCATTTAGCCTGATTAAAGTCAAAACCCTAGTTTTGGATGCACTGCTTAGGAGGTGCATTGTCTGAGGGAATTGTCAACTCTTCTGACCAATTGTGAATTTTGTGAACCTTGTGAACCTTCTTGGAACACAAAGTCTTGTATTGTGAGGGCAAATTTTGGGGTGCAACAGCTGCCCCTGTTCAATTTTCTGAAACCTGAGGGGTTAGATTGGTATATTTGCCAGTCGTAACCTGGAAGGTTGAAGGGGATTGAACACAAAAGCCCAAAAATTTGCACTCACCAGTGCATGGAGTGATATTGATGGTTGGTTGAACATGATTGAGTGGGCTTAAAGATGCCACTAGGGGAAAGTTCTTCAGTAGTATAATGAGAACTGTCAGGAGTCTGGAGTAATACTGATGTAACAGCATGTCTTCATGAGGATAGAGCAATCAATAATGATAACCCTAAAGCAGTCTTGAAGTGATAAATCTGACCTCAGGAGGATAGAGCAATCAATAGCTCTAAAGCAGTCTTGAAGTAATAATGGCTTCAGGAGGATAGAGCAATCAATAGCTCTAAAGCAGTCTTGAAGTAATAGAATGGCTTCAGTAGGATAGAGCAATCAACAGCTCTAAAGCAGTCTTGAAATAATAATGTGATATGTCTTCAGGAGGATAGAGCAATCAATAGCTCTAAAGCAGTCTTGAAATAATAATGTGATATGTCTTCAGGAGGATAGAGCAATCAATAGCTCTAAAGCAGTCTTGAAGTAATAATTTCAGGAGGATAGAGCAATGGATAGCTCTAAAGCAGTCTTGAAATAATAATGTAATTTCAGGAGGATAGAGCAATGGATAACTCTAAAGCAGTCTTGAAATAATTAGATGGCTTCAGGAGGATAGAGCAATGAATAGCTCTAAAGCAGTCTTGAAGTAGTAATATGACCTCATGAGGATAGAGCAATGAATAGCTCTAAAGCAGTCTTGAAGTAATAGGATGATTTCAGGAGGATAGAGCAATCAGTAGCTCTAAAGCAGTCTTGAAGTCATGAGAGGCTATCAGGAGGATAAAATAACCCTGAGGTTACAATAAAGCAGTCCCAAAGTAATAAGAAGCTCATCAGGAGGATAAAGTAACCCTGAGGTTACAATAAAGCAGTCCCAAAGATCATAAGCTTGTTTGTTGGATAATTAACCTGAAAACAAGGTAGCATTCTGTATAACAACATTAGTTTATGCTTTATGTATGCATGTATGACATGATGCACTTAGGTAATGTACTATAGACATATATGTTATGGTATGATGTAAATGATGTATGTATGATATGACACTGCTGGAAGTGTCTGGATATCCTTGTATAACAACTGCTGGCCAAGGAAAATAAATCCCGATTCGTTGTTGAAGAATATATAACCCTCCGTCTGCTGGGGATAACAAGGTGTAGATAACCTCCCGTTGTTGGGGATAACAAGGTATAGATAACCTTCGTTTTCGTTTGATAGTAGGATAAGTATAACATCCCGTCTTCGTTCATCGTGCCCTTATTGGAAAGTAATTTCCCGTATATCCGTATGAGGATAAAAGAGATGGATATAAATTCCAGGGGAGATTAGACTTTGTGAAAATGGATTAGTCCTACTGATGGTTTGTAACTGCCTTGTAAAGATGAACCGGCGAAGCTTCGTTGAAATCCTTCCCTTGTTCGTCCTTAGTAAATACTATTACTGCATTTTCATGCATTTCTGGTAAACATCAATCATATTAAAAGCATACATGCATTTCTGGTAAACATCAATCATATTCAAAGGCATACATACATTCAAACACAACCAATGGACGTTTCGCTTATGTAAATAGGGTAAAAGTAAATCTGGATTCAAAAGATGGAATTTATTTATATCAAAAGCGACCCATACACGGGTAAGTTTGTACAAGGAGACATAAACCCTAGTAAGAGAATTTTGTCATGAAGTTTTACAAAAAGAATCAGCTATGTGGGAAATAATCCTATTGAGTTTCAATTCTACTATTGCCACTCAAGTATCTCATCTTCTTGCTGTTGAGACGGAAACGATTGGATTGAGCTTTATCTGTTTGAGCTTGAGTAAGTAGTACAACTGGTTGCAGTTTCATGAGTGATCCAAACGAGACATAGTCATACGCTTTAATCCCTAACTTTTGCCTGGATTGCCCTTTCAGGTTTTCAATCCACCGGGATACCCTTTTTTGCCCAAGCCGCCTTTTCAGGTTTTCGACTTGCCGGGTGTACATCTTTTTATATATATATCCCTAATTTTTGCCCAAACCCTTTTGGTTTGCCGGGATGCCCTTATTTTTGCCTAGGCCTGTCAACCTAGCGGGTCTCTTTTTATGCGTAGTATTTTTTAACTATGTCTGCGTTTACAGGTTGTGGGAAGTCTTCACCATCCATTGTAGTCAGTATCATGGCACCTCCTGAGAACACTGTCTTGACTACAAACGGTCCCTCATATGTTGGAGTCCACTTGCCCCTAGGGTCACCCTGTGGTAATATGATACGCTTGATTACCAAGTCACCAGCCTGATATACCTTTGGCTTAACCTTCTTGTTAAAAGCTTTGATCATCCGTTTCTGGTACATCTGGCCATGACAAACTGCTGCTAACCTTTTCTCATCAATCAAATTTATCTGGTCAAGTCGAGTCTGAATCCACTCATCTTCATCCAAGCCTGCATCCTTCATAATTCTCAAGGAGGGGATCTGAACTTCAATAGGCAGAACTGCTTCCATACCATAGACTAAGGAGAATGGGGTTGCCCCTGTTGAAGTACGTATTGTAGTACGATAACCATGCAGAGCAAATGGTAACATCTCGTGCCAATCCTTGTAAGTAACAGTCATCTTCTGTACAATCTTCTTAATGTTCTTATTAGCAGCTTCAACTGCCCCATTCATCTTTGGACGATACGGAGAAGAGTTGTGATGCTTAATCTTGAACTGCATCTTCGAAATCAACAAGGTAGTATGGGTCAACATATACTGTCTTAGTCGGCGAGCAGCCCATGCCAAAGCGCAGCAAGTTTTCTCGAGCAGTGAGTATCTTGTTTTCACAGTCGGTAAACTTTTTGCTAAGGTAGTATATTGCCTGCTCTTTTCGACCAGACTCGTCATGTTGCCCCAATACACACCCCATTGAGTTGTCTAATACTGTTAAATACATAATCAAGGGTCTTCCATCAACTGGTGGCATTAAAATTGGAGGTTCTAGCAAATATCTCTTGATTTCATCAAAGGCAGTCTGGCACTCATCATTCCATTCCATCACTTGATCTTTCTTCAACAACTTGAAGATTGGCTCACAGATGGTAGTTAATTGGGAAATAAATCTTGCAATGTAGTTCAATCGTCCCAAGAAACCTCTAACCTCCTTCTCAGTACGGGGAGCTGGCATCTCTCGTATAGCTTTCACTTTTGCAGGATCCACTTCAATACCTTTTCCACTGACAATGAAACCCAAGAGTTTTCCAGATCTAACTCCAAAAGTACACTTGTTTGGGTTCAATCTCAACTTGTATTTCTTCAACCTCTCAAACAACTTGTGCAGATGATCAAGATGTTGCTCTTCATTCTGAGATCTGGCTATCATATCATCCACATATACCTCTATCTCATGATGAATCATATCATGAAACAAAGCCACCATAGCACGCTGATATGTTGCCCCTGCATTCTTCAAACCAAATGGCATTACCTTATAGCAAAAGGTGCCCCCACTGTGTCACAAATGTAGTCTTCTCCATATCTTCAGGTGCCATCTTGATTTGATTGTAACCAGAGAAACCATCCATAAAAGAGAATACCTTATGCTGAGCAGTGTTGTCTACCAGAATATCAATATGAGGAAGTGGAAAGTCATCTTTAGGGCTAGCCTTGTTCAGATCTCTGTAGTCTACACACATACGTACCTTACCATCTTTCTTAGGAACTGGTACCACATTTGCAACCCACTGAGGATAAGAAGTTACTGCCAAGAACCCTGCATTGAACTGTTTCATTACCTCTGCTTTGATCTTTTCTGACATTTCAGGACGCATACGACGAACCTTCTGCTTCTTTGGACGACAATCTTCTTTCACTGGCAAACGGTGAACCACAATGTCTGTATCCAACCCTGGCATATCTTCATAAGACCAAGCAAAGATCTCCACATAGTCACGTAGCATCTGAATCAACCTGCTCTTGACACTGTCCTCTAAATCAGCCCCTATTTTGACCTCTTTTCTGTTTTCTTCAGTTCCCAGATTCACAACTTCGACTGGCTCTTCATGTGGCTGTATAGCTTTCTCTTCTTGTTGTAACAACCTAGCAAGCTCTACAGGTATTTCACAATCGTCCTCGTTTCCGTCTTCAGTTTGATAGATCGGATTCTCGAAATTGTAATTGGAAATAGTAGAACTGTTATCAACTGGATCCAGAGTGGATGAGGATCTGCATTTTAGTGACGTGGGTGTGTGTAAGAACACATAGCTGATAAAGCAAAAATAAAAGAAAAAGAAAGACAAGGAACACAATATTTACGAAAACGAAACGTCCACTGATTTTAATGAATGAAGTATGCAAATGAAATGACAGCCCGTAACAAGCACACCATTGTGCCCCGGGTAAGGCACATGGCTTGAAAGTTTTAATTGTTCCAGAAATTATAAATTTAAAAACATAACACAGTAATAGTATTTACTCCTGACTAAAGGAGATAGAGATGACATCTTCAGCTGTCCAATTATTGAGTCCAGCACCCACAGTAGGAAAAATCCATGCCTCCAAGTTGTAGTCTTCATCTTGATCTCCCACAGCATTGATAACCCCTTGATTGGTGATACGAACAGCACGGGCACGACGGCCAGCCTTCTGGGACTCTTCTTCCACCACAGCTTTTGCATCATTGAGGGAGGCCATTGCCATTGTTGGAGGGTTTCTGATGACCACAGGAACCTTCTTCACAGCAGGAGGAGTCACACAATCCTTAACAGCCCAGGGAACCACTTCAAATGACTGACATGGAGTTTCAATGTATTCACCTTCTACTTCCAGATACTTGAAAGTGTTTACATGGCTGACAAAGTATTCTTCCTCTCCAAAGACAGTAACAACTTTTCCATTCACCGGATATCTCAACTTTTGATGTAATGTGGAGGTCACCGCACCTGCCCCATGGATCCAGGGACGACCAAGCAGACATGAGTACGAAGGACGAATATCCATCACATAGAATGTAGCAGTAAACACCTGAGAGCCAACCTTGATTGGAAGATCAATTTCCCCATGCACTACTCTTCTAGAACCATCAAAAGCCTTTACCACAATATTACTGGGCTTCAATACCGTATCTTCAGGACTCAGCTTGTTCAGGACTTCCTTAGGCAACACATTCAGAGAGGAACCATTGTCTATCAGCACATGAGACAGGGTAGTGCCCCTGCATTCAATTGAAATATGCAAGGCCCTGTTATGATCCCTCTTGGCAGGGGTCAAGTCAGCATCAGAAAATCCTAACCCGTTGTCATAGGTCAGGTGAGCAACACAATTCTCAAACTGGTCCACAGAAATTGCACTGGGTACATGAGCCATCTTTAGAAACTTGATCAATGACTTGGCATGAGCCTAAGAACATAATAACAGGGAGAGCATAGAAATCTTTGAGGGAGTATGCCCCAGCTGATCAACAATATCATAATCACTCTTGCGAATGATTTTCAATACTTCTTCCATCTGCTTAGAGAGGTCATCAGCAGCTGGCACATCGGTAGATACAGGCTCAATAACAGGACCCTTGCCCCGAGCATCAGTGGTGGAAGTAACAGCAGGAGTAACTGCACTCTTAGAAGCAACTGGAGGAGAGAAGACTCTTCCACTACGAGTGATCTTGCTAGATCCAGCAATATTATCAATGTCAACAGGCATATCAGGTAAAGGCTCCTGCTTGACACCATGGATGTAAACATCAGACCCATAGTGCCAAGGCACAGCTTTGTCAGATGTATAAGGAATAGGACCAGGAGTGGTAATGATCAGAGGAGCTACTCTGGCTTCAGCAACAACTTTCACAGGACCTTCAGCAGTAATCTTGATTGGGCCCTGATGAGTGATTTTAATGGGATCCTTTGAAGTGATTCTTAGTGGTACTTTGTTAACCATGTCAACCTCTTCAATCTTCTTACCCTGAGTCAGATGATCCACCATACTTTCTACAGATGCTGGTCTTCTTTCAAACACTATAGTATATTTATCCATGAGACGTTGAATCCCATCTCTCAAAATGAAGCAACTATCCGACTTATAGGTACAATATAGACAATCTTCATGACAACCTGGAAAGATCCCAGCTTGTACTAACCTCTTTTTGATAACAGACAATGGTGTGCTCAACTCCATAACTGAATAGACATGCAGATCTTCATCAATATCTTCATCAATGGCGTTGACAGTCTTCTCGTGATTTGGCATTGGAGCTGTAATCACATTTGGAGTACCTGGTGGATCAAACTCAATTTCTCCAGCATCAATCATATCCTGAATTTTGTTCTTCAAGACCCAGCAGTTATTAGTATCATGTCCTGGACAGTTTGAATGATATGCACATCGCGCATTGGGATTGTACTTGGGAGAGGTAACATTGGGATTCTGAGGGGCCTCCCTCAGGGTAATAAGTTCAGCTTTCAACAAGTGTTGCAATGCCTGAGCCATTGACATGTTGATCTTCGTGAACTGTCTTCTAGCCCTCTGTTGGTTGCCTTGAGGCTGCTCTGTTGTTGCAGGAGTTGGATTTGAAATATGAACTGCACTAACAGACTGATGCCTTCTGTTACGATCAGGCTGACCATACACAGCATTAGATTCTTTCTTCCCAGTGGGAGGCTTCTTTGCAGCACCTGATGAAGAAGTGCCCACTTGGATCTTACCACTCTTGATACCATTCTCTACTCGCTCTCCTGTCATGATCAACTCAGTGAAGCCAGATGATGAGCTTCCAATGAGATGACTGTAAAACGGACCATTCAGCGTACACATGAACATATCAACCAACTCCCTATCAGTCAAAGGGGGTTGAACTCTTCCAGCTAAGTCTCTCCACTTCTGAGCATACTCCTTGAAGCTTTCTTTGGCACCCATAGACATGCTTTGAAGCTGCATGCGAGTGGGGGCTAAGTCAGCATTGTATTGATACTGCTTGTAGAAAGCTTCAGCAAGGTCATTCCAATCTCTGATGTTGACACTCTCCAACTGATAATACCACTCTAGCTGAGCTCCAGATAAACTCTCTTGAAAGAAATGGATCCACAACTTTTTATCAGCAGTGTGGGGTTGCATTCTTCTGACATAAGACCTCAGATGCAATTTGGGACAAGAGACCCCATCATAGACAACAAATGTAGGAACTTTGAACCCAATGGGTATGACCACCCCAGATATCAAGCTCAAATCCTCAAAATCCAGCCCAGATGATTTCTGTAATTCCATAGCATCCATTCTATCCACCAGCATCTTGAATTTGTCTTCGTTAGGCTCATGGTAGTAGTTAGCCTCAGAATCAGAGTCCCCCATAGTGTTGTGGAGACTGCCTCTCTCCTGCTCAGATTCTTCAGATTCATAGTCTTCAACATGTTCCTTGGTCTTGACAGGACCTTTGAACCTTCTTCCCATGTTGAGCAACCCAGCAGACCTTCTAGCCTTCTTAGTCTTCTTGGCCAGCAGTGTCTTCAATTCATCCTGCCCCTTAGATAGGTTCAGGATCAGCTCTTGGAACTGTGCATTCTGTGCCTGGAGATCCTTAACTGATTGTTCAAGAGCCATTGCTGAAATAAACAGCGAGAAGATGAGAAACCTGTACACAATTATAAACCTGTGATGCCATGATATGGGAATGCATATGCAATGTTTTCAAGGACCGCAGGATTTAAATTTGCTTAAACAAACAAGAAAGTAACTTTTTATTAGTAATAACTTGTTTTGCCTTTTAGGCTTACAAAAAAAAATGAAAACGAAATAAGTACAAAAGATGGGGTTTTAAGTCTCCCATGGACGTTTCCTCTTTGTGTTGAGGTATGAGTTGAGGTTTCGTTCCTCATGAAGTAGCTTTGTTAGCTCTAGGATCCTTGCTTGGCTTGCTTTGTAATGAGCCTCGAAAGTATCCCTTTGCTCTTTCAGTTGGATCCATGATCTCTGCAAGTCTTCCATATCAGTAGGCATGTCTGGGTGAAGGATGGTATAAGCTGTGTCTCCTTCAGCAACAGGTTCCATGGTAACTGGTAGGATGGCAGGATATGGCATCATGAGTGTCTGAGCACGAGATCGTACCCATCTGAGATAAGCCTCCATAGGAATAGTGTACTTAGGCTCCAGTGTCTTGCTGTCAATCCTGTTTACCTTTCCCCAAGCTCGTATGAATCTCTGACGGTAACCCTGAAGATCGTTGTCGTAGTCAAACACAATGCCCTGAATCAACATGTCATGTGGACCATCGCTCCGGGCGTAACCAAACTGTCGTAAAGCTAGAGATGGGTTGTAGGTGATGCCTCCTCTTATGCCTAGAAGTGGCACATTAGGAAACTCCCCACAACGGTCAATGATGGTGACATTCTCCATAGATCTGGAGCACCAATGGATGTCTGAGTGAGAAAGTGACATGATCCTCTTGGACCATCTGAACCCTTGCTCATTCTTCATTACTGAGCGAGGAAGGTGAGAAATAAACCACCTAGAAAGTAAAGGTATACAGCACATCAAAGTTCCTCTTGCCCTTGTAGTACGGGTGTGAAGAGAATGTAGGATGTCTCCAAGTAAGGTAGGCACTGGATTGTGACTCAGGAATATGTTGATGGCATGAACGTCTATGAACTGATCAGGATTGGGGAACAACACTAAGCCATGAATCAATAAGGCTAAGATCTCCTCAAAAGCATCGTAGCTCATAGCCTTCAAGAACATTTGAGCTTTATCCACTAATACCTTGGCAAGAATACCTTTAACTCCACTTCTCGTCTCTAGAACAATGTCAGACTTCTTCAGATGTAGAGCTGCAGCAATAACTTCTGGTTTAAGCTCCTTCTCTAAGCCTGTGAATGGCTTCTGATCAAGAACAGGTATACCCAGAAGTTTAGAGAACTCCTCCATGGTTGGAACCAGCTGATAATCAGGAAATGTAAAGCAATGGTGCTTAGGGTCAAAGAACTGAAACAGCACACTCATCATGTCTTCACTGAACCCTGAAGTAACTAGATCCAATAAGTGACCATGTCTCTTGTTGAACTGGGAATGATCAGGCACTAGGGAAACCAACTCCTTGAGCTTAGCAGGTATCCCTACAAAGTTGATCCTGATGGTGTTTCTACGAGCAGAAGCCATGACCTGCAACAAAGAACAAAGATAAATCCTTTGGTCCTTGAAATGGTTAGGGAAAATGATATGCTTATGATGCATGATGATGTCATGATGTCATGCTCAATCACAAACATGTGGCACACACAAACAAGTCACACCATAGCCCTAGGTTTAAAGGCTTGCATGAGGTTCAAAGGCAAGTACCCTCCCCTGAAGTTAGATGGTTCATCCTATCCTACAAAAGTAACCAGGTTCTAAGGGATCTCAATATCATTGATCCTTCACAAGGGTGGTTGTTCAGAAGGCAACTTACTTGCCAACCAAAACCCTCCAAATTTAAGATCTCAATGAGCGTAGTATCGAGTGTCAACCAACTTCAGTCTGCACCAAAACCGGTTACCTCACTACTTTCTAAAGGCCAAGATGAGTTAACTAGGGTTCTAAAAGTCAGTTAGTGCATTGACAACATATGGCAGCCTCAATATTATCCTCAACTTGACTTAAGGAATATAAGCACCAACCAAGAAGTCGCACTAACTATGGCCACCAGATCAACCGTATCGATATACGTCGTACAGTTTCCTTGGTCTATTGCCATTTACCTAAGGTACACTAGATCCGGGTTAGGATCTTTCACACATAAGAGCACCCCAACAATATAATAATAAAGCAAACAAGGCAAACAATTTAAAGTGATCTTAATTCCTAAGGGTACCCCTCTTAAATAGATCCCCAGCAGAGTCACCAGTTCTGTAACACGGTGGGAGAACTGACTTTAAACAATGTTGCGGATAGCAAGAGTCGCCACCGACTTTTATTTTATCCATAAGGAAAGGTTATAAAAGAACAGGAAAGACCTTAGAGAATATTTTGGGTCCGGGGGGTAGGTTATGAAAAGGGAAGGTGTTAGCACCCTTTTCATCCATGGTTATCCATGGGCTCTTAGGTACTTAAGCTCACTTTTGAATTGTTTTGAAAGTGTAGTGTGTGAATAGAAAATTTTCAGAATAGTTAATAAATAATCCATGTGAGGATGTGTTAAGAACTTGTTCGAAAACTTGTTGAAAATTTGTTTAAGTGTGAAAAAGTTTTGAAGTGAGCAAGTATCTAGGAGTAGCCTACCCTAATGTTTTAAGGTCTTTCTTATTCTTTATCCTTTCCTTAGTAAGACTATCCCTACTATAATGGAGTAGGTAGTCCTTACTTTGGATGTTAAGGGGTATGTGAGAGACAATTTGACTTTGAAGGCCATTGTGGGATGTAATAAGCACATATAAGGGACCATCATCATTTTTCGAAAGGGACTTGATTCGTAAAGGCAACCATAAGGGACTTTGATGATTTTTTTATTTGAGGGACTTGCTTTATACACCCCACTTAACCATTATTCGTAGGCAACTTGAGGGATATCCTTAGGAAGTGAGACGGCGATTAAAATCGACTTACGTGTGTGACGTGTTTATTTTAATTATCTTTATTTAAAAGTGATCTAAATTTATTTTAATATTACATACATGTTGTTACACTCCCTAATTACTAACCATAATAATAATTAAATAATTAAACAACTTTACATCCAAGAAACAATTACAAAATAATAAGCAAAATAATTAAATAGCAAAGATAAATAAAATATAAATAAGCAATAATAAATAATAAAGGGGGTTAATTCTAAGTTTACTCGGCAAGACATCGCATCTTGTGCCTACGTATCCTTACGGGAGTGGAATCAGAGTAATCGTAGTTCCCCTCAATAGGGAGGTTAGAAACTTCTTGACTGTGGTCAAGGTCTCAAGGGGAATAAACGCATCTTAAGGACACACTTACGTGGAGTGTAGAAACTCCAAATCTCTACGTTGAAATGTTAAGTTGTAATTAGGGTTAAATTAGGGATTCCACGGCGGGAAACCCTAAAATGAGCGCGGCGGCTCTTTGACCTAATGCTAAGGGTAAAATTGTAATTTTGCCTGCGGCGAGGCATTTGTGAAAATTAGGGTTTGTAGTTTGTAGTTTTGAGGATTTGAAATTGAATGTGTGAAGTTTTACGGACTATTGGCGCGGCGGCCAAACAGTTAGACCTAACCTTCGGATGTGTGCAATGTGACAGAAATAATAGTAAACGCGTGAGATAATTGAATCATGCAAACAGAGAGATAATGTCATAATTTAAACCATGCAAGCAGAAATTTAAAGGCAGAATTTAAAGAGCGATTGTTAAGTTCGCGAGGTTACATGAGAGGAGCAGATACAATATGATAATGAAATTTGAATTGAACAATAATAAAATAAAATAAATAACGGTTCTAGTTATTATTTTAAAAAAAAGATTTTAGTTATTATTTTAAATTTATCTAAAAAAAAGTTTTTCTTAAAAATAATAGGTTTTCATATTAATTTGGAAAAGATGTTAATGTTATTTATTTTAAAAAACAGATTTTTATATTATAACAAATTTTAATAAATTAATGATAACAATAATAATAATAATGGTAATAATAATGATAATAATGATAATAATAATAAATAATGATAATAATAATAATAATAATAATAATAATAATAATAATAATAATAATAATAATAATAATAATAATAATAATAAAGCAATAATGAATTTTAAATGTGCCAAATAACCCAACAATGTTGCTAACGCAGAAATGCGCTCATCGCAACCAGATCTAAATCGGACGAAACGAAATTTATTGCAAAGAAAAAGAAATTAAGCAAAAAATAGTATTATTGCTCACACAAAAATGCGATCATCGCAACCAGATCGAACTAACACAAATGTCACGCGTCATGCACACAAATGTGCAAACATCGTATCGACATAATTCGATCAAAAATCTTATATATATAAACTCTAACAATTTAAAAATTATATATATATAAACGTAACAGTAATAGATAAAGAAAAAGAAATAACGGTAATAGATGAAGAAAAAGAAATAACGGTAAAAGATGAAGAAAAAGAAACAACAGTAATAGATGAAGGAAAAGAAATAACGGTAAACGATGAAGAAAAAGAAACAATAGTAATGGATGAAGAAGAAAACTAAATAACGGCAAACGGCACTCACTCCTCTTAGGTTTTTTTTTCTTCTCTCCTCTTTTTCCAACAAGGCAACACATGTATATATAGGGAACAAATTAGGGTTAACACCAAATTGTCAATAATGTCCCTAAAGCCCATTTTAAAGCCCAAACTAAATAATTAGTTAAAAATAAAATTTAAATAATTTAAAATAATTAAAATAAACTTAAAATAAAAACTAATAATCCTATTGATTCCTAAAATAAAAAAATATTATAAAAAGAACAAAATTTTTTTCAATATTTTTTATTTTATGATTTTTTGGATATTTTTATGAATAATTTAGAAAAAAGTGAAAAAAATAATATTTTAAAAAATGATTTAATTAAAATACGAAAATAATAATTAAATAATAATAAAAAACTATTTTTGTTATTTTTTTAATGAAAGATAGAAAAATTTAGAGTAAAAATAATAAAAAACAAAAAAAAAGTGACAAAGGTGAGATTCGAACTCTCAACCTCTCACACTCATAACTCCTTACACATGTCCTCCTGCCAATTGTGCCATTTTTACTTTTTAGAAAAAAAATGCATGCCATATGATATTTACCTGCAAAAAGTCAAACGACTACACAAATTTGTTAGTAATTGATTAAATGCAATGAAATGCGACGACAAATCTTAGGGCAAAATTTGGGGTATTACAGTTATTATGATAATATTTCTCACCCAACCTCTCTTTGATGTTGGCAAAAAAAAATCATGAAGTTTGACTTTGGTTTGACCACAGTTGACCTCAGTTTGACCTTTTAACTGCATTGACTGCTTTTGACTTATCTGATCATCTGACTGAGCAAACTTTTGAGAAAAGTCTTGAAACTTGACATGGGGGTTCTTATACACATATAAGATGTTATGAAGCTCACTTGAAGTCTTGGAAGTCCATTTAGCCTGATTAAAGTCAAAACCCTAGTTTTGGATGCACTGCTTAGGAGGTGCATTGTCTGAGGGAATTGTCAACTCTTCTGACCAATTGTGAATTTTGTGAACCTTGTGAACCTTCTTGGAACACAAAGTCTTGTATTGTGAGGGCAAATTTTGGGGTGCAACACTCGGATCAGGAATTTTCTCTTGGGCGTCGAAGAAGCAAGCTACGGTTGCACAATCCACAGCAGAAGCAGAGTACGTGACAGCTGCTGAAGCAACGAGTCAGGCTATATGGCTTCGTAGGATACTTGAAGACATGGGAGAAAAACAGGATCAGCCAACTAAAATCAATTGCGACAACAAATCAGCAATTGCAATGGCAAAGAATCCAGTGCATCACAGTAGAACAAAACATATAGCAATCAAGTATCACTTTATAAGAGAAGCTGAAGCAACTAAAGAGATCAAACTCGACTACTGCAGAACAGAAGATCAAATTGCAGACATATTCACGAAGGCGTTGTCGAGACCAAGATTTGAAGAGCTACGAGCTATGCTTGGAGTCAAAGAAATTTGTATCAAGGAGGAGTGTTAAATTTGCTACAAATTTCTAGAGAGTTCTTAAATATAATATGTAAGAAAATATAGAACATCCTAGAAACTATAAGTTGTATGAATATGGTAGAATAATCTAGATATATAAGTATATGGCAAAGATAGAAAAATCTAGATTTATCATGATAATAACCTATCATGAGAACTCTAGAATATTCACCACCATTGAAATGTTGGTGACTTGAGCCTATAAATAGGCATTTGCTACATTGTAAACCATCAATCCAAGAAATTAATCATAAAACCTTCTTTCTAAACTACTCTCTAAAACTATCTTCTACCAACTATCATCTAAACAATTTCAAACAAAGAGAAATATAAAAATTGGAGAAGCTTAATATAAAAAATAAAAAATAATACATACTTTTGAGTGAAGAAACAAGATGGGTATTGCAAAAATGGCGAGAGATGGAAAGAAAAACTGATGGCAGATTGTGTATTTTGAGGAAGAGGAAGATGAAATATTGTAAAATGATTATTTTCTTCTGATGGCGTGTGGGAGAGCGTTGCATATAGTGCATCAAATAGCCTTTATGTGAAAATCACATCGCAAATAAAGAAATTGTTAGGATAGCGACATGATTATCATGTATATTTAGTATGTGATTTGTTGAAATATTTAGTGAAATAGAAAAGAATTCTTTTTCTGATATGAAATATATGTTGATATGAGTTAACAGAAAATACAATATTTTCATATTAATAAGATTGAGTTCGTTGAAAACTAAAATGAAATCTAAGAAATAACGGTGATCATTGACATAAAAATGTATAGGAAAGAAATTGATATTTAATTTGCTTCATATTATTCAAAGTATTACACATACAACTGATACAAGAGAAGCAAATGATCTGCACTCAAAACAAAATGAAAGGAGAAATACAAAGAAAACAAGAAATTCATCAATGGCACACATAAAAAAGCACACAATTCACAGGTCTTATTTAGATATTATTTGTCCTGAAAATTTAGATATTTTTTGAAGTATCCTCCTCAGAGGAGAAAGGACCAGGAGAGTCGTGAGAAGGATATGTAAAAAAACCGGGGGCCAAATACTGTTTGACGAGGTACATGACTGTCTCTTTAGCTTTATCACCCGAAAAAGATGGGTTTAGATATCCTGGAAGGACTGCAGCAGGACTGTACCAAGCTAACAGTTTTCTATAGAAGTCTACAAGATCTTCCTTACAATATCGCCAATTCGTGAACAAGTAATGAACAATGTCAATATACTTTTTGTTTTCCACGTACAATTTTAGGTAGTCTGATTGGGTGTATTCTCCTGCAGTAATGGACACCACCTTAATGGTTAGTTGTATATCAGTTTTGATCGACTTTATAACTTCTCCAATACAGTAGGAAAAGTCATCTGATTTGATACTGCTATAGTGAATATCAATACCATCAATCATGTTTCTTTGGTATTTGTCGTCATAG
Source organism: Lathyrus sativus (assembly GCA_963859935.3). Classification (NCBI taxonomy): domain Eukaryota; kingdom Viridiplantae; phylum Streptophyta; class Magnoliopsida; order Fabales; family Fabaceae; genus Lathyrus; species Lathyrus sativus. The sequence continues at coordinate 16,805,393 of OZ012738.1, read as the reverse complement.
ATATGAATTATCTCTTTGAGTGAATACACGGCAGCTGCAATCCACGCCTCTTTCTTATTGGGGTTGAACGGAGAATAAGTTCCAATGTCGCCTCCGATGCTTATCACCACCCTTACATTTGGATAATTTTTCTTCAGTTGTTTGACCTTTTCAGGACTGAAAGTAGCAGGGTCCCAGGTAGGATAGAAGTTACCTGTGCCTTCTCCATTTCGATTATAGTTCTCACTAGCAAAGCCTATGATGAAGTCAACTGAATTGTACGTTGAGCTAACTGTTGTTGGGAAGTGTTTCAAAACGTATTCACGGTAAATGATTGGTCTCACAATTGCACTGCTATTATCAGACATTGCGTTGTATCAATTGAAATTTCTGTGTTTGATTTGGTTGTGTTTAAAATGAGTTGCTATTAATGTCCTTTTATAACTTTCATGCTCAAGCTATTTGTTAGGGGATTTAATAAATTTAATAATTTTAGAAGTTATAATATATTCTCATATTAAATGCCATATATGACACCCTCTGCATATCGTCATGCACTAAAAAAAGTTTTATTGAAATAGCAAATAACAAAGCATAATGCATTAATACAATTTCGAAGGACCTAGAATTTGTCCTTGCATCATGTTCACACTATAGTTGTTAGGAGATTTAATAAATTGCATAATTTTAGACGTCATATATACTCTCATATTTCTAAATTTTAAAATAGAATTTAACAACATTATTTTATTTGCAACTAATTTATTCATTAATTTATTGATATTTTCAACTAATATCATCTTAAGATATTTGGTGAATATGTGGTCTGTTTTTTACAAAAGTATTGTTCGAAAAAAGAAATTCAACAATATTCAATGCTCCTTAGAGAAAAAAAACTTCTACTAAAATTTTTGGTCAATATGTAATGTGTTTCTCTCAAAAATATTACTCTAAAAAAACATCTCACAATGTTCAACGTTTTCTAAAAAAAAAAAACTCCCAAACACTTATAGTTTGTGTTTCGAAAGTAACAAGTCTACTTACCTCTTTATGACGTGTGAGATAGCGAATTTTCTATATTATAAAATTTTGAGTAGTTTATTAGTCCTTAATTTTACCTAGTTTGTGTATGATGTCAGATTTGGTTTAGTTAGTTAAAGGTTCATTTAAATTGATAAATTTAAGTTGCTAATTACGTTTAGAGACAAAATCGGCACTCATTTTTTAAAAATTATAAATATTGATATATATTACTTAATGTAAAAAGAAATCAGCTTTATTTAACTGTATAAATATCTGAGATGATATTTTAATAAACTAATATAACAATGTCATACGATTATATTTCGTTATTTTTGTTAAGAGGCCATGTGATTAACTTCTGTCACTTGCATGATGTAGAGAAACATAATGTATTATACTAAATCTAATACCTGATAGGAATGAGAAAATATGAATAACTTAATAATTAAATAATATATTATTAAAATTTTCTTACACTTTATACTTGAATTATGTTCACACTATAGTTGTTAGGGGAATTAATAAGTTGAATCATTTGAGATGTGCTATTGTTTCTTTCTAAATTTTCAAATAGAATTTAAAATCTGTTTTTTATTTGCAAGTCATTTATTCATTAATTTATCGAAAAATTACATTCACTTTTCTTGACGTTTCTTAAAATTACAAGTTTTAAAATATTCATAAATCTTTCTTAAATGTATATATTCTAACTGAAATTTTTAGTAATAAACGAAAAATAGTAAGTAACTGTCATTTATATCAACAATTTTATAGTCACTAAAAATTATAGGGTGTGTCAGTGTCATTTTATTAGATTTTAGAATTTTTTTTGAATATTTTTATACTGGAGAGATGTCAATGTCATTTTAATAAATTTTAGAAAAAGTGAGTGTAATTTCCCCTTAATTTATAAATATTTTCAACTATATTATCCTTCATTATTAAATTTATTAGATTCTAATTAAATTAATTTATTAATTTTGTGTATTTGATTTTGTAAAAACAGAGGTAAATTTCGTATTCTGTGTTTATGTTCGGTATAATATAAAATGGTATGATTATGTGACATAATTTGTAATTTCTATGGGAAAAATGATAGATGTTAGTCAAAATGAAATTTAAAATAAATTATAAATGACAAAAAAATGAATTGTTATATGTAATCAAATTCACGTTGGTCTGGATTAAGATTTGTGAATGGGTGAATATAGAGAACATATCGAGAACGTGTTGTAATCTTCATGTGAAGGTTTGGAATTCGAACCTTAGTGGTCGGTGTCAAGCGAACATGATTAATTCTATATGGTTCATTACTTGCTGGATTATCTGGAGGGCTAGAAATAACTTTATTTTCAATAACGAAGTCATTGAAGTCGATGACATTGATTTGGATATTAAACTTTCTTCTGGAATTGGTTGATTCTAGGAAGAGAGGAGAGTAAGCAGTGTAGGTTGTATGAATGGTTTAAATTTCCTTTTGAGTTTTTGTAATTGATTTTGTCTATGGAGGTGGTTGTAATTTTGTTGGTCTGAGATTTCCTTAATCTCTTCTTTATAGAATTTGCTTATAAAAAAAATAAAATAATGGTCTTTTCTCTTTGTTTTTAATAAAAACCGAGAGATATGTACTACGTACAATATAGTTTTAAAAAAAAATATTATTGATGGGAATCAAATCAATGACCATTTCAATTATTTATTGATTTATTTAAAAATTGAGAAATAAAATGTTAGATTTTCATGTCATTCTTAGACTAATAAAACATATTAAATACCATATATGACATCCTCCGCTTATTGTGGGCATATCATCGCATTAACAAGACTACTTTTATTAGAATAGCAAATAACAAAGCATAATGCATAAATAAAATTTCAATGGACCTAGACTTCATACTTGCATTATGTTCACACTATAGTTGTTAGGTGATTTAATAAATTGAATCATTTTATACATCCTATGCTTATACTTTCGACTTTTTAAATAGAATTGAAAAACAAGTATTCTATTTACAAGTCATCTAGCCACTAACTAGTAATAAATGTATACACCTAATACATTTTTGTGCATTTATTTATAAATCGTTATAAAAATGAAATATTAACAAATGTTCACTAAAATTGTTAATGTTTAGGAAAGATAGAAATATTAAAATGAAGTAGATAGATTTACCCAATTTTGCTTGGTTGTAAATAATGATTAAGTTACATTAAAAATTCAATTGATTTTTTTCGAAGTTTTGTTTGCATCGTTTCGAAATAGATGAAGTATCTTTTATTTATTTATTTTTGATAAACAGAATCTATTAATAAGAGATTAAGGAAATCTCAGACCAACAGCAGAATAACCACCACAAAGAAAAGAAACAATTACAAAAAATCGAAGGGGAATTTGAACCAGTCATACAAGCTACACTGCTTACTCTCCTTTCTTCCTATGATCAACCAATTCCAAGAGGAAAGTTTAATAACGAAAACAATTTCATCGACATCAGTGACTACATTATTGAAAATAAAATCATTTCTAGACCTCCATATACTCTAGCAAGTGATGAACCAAATAGAATTTATTTTGTTCGCTTGACACCGGTCACTAAGGCTCGAGTTCCACACATTCGCGTGAGGATTACAGAGAGTTTCCGATATTATCTCTATATCCGCCCATTCACAAATCTTGTTTCAAACCTGCGTGGATTTAAAGCACGTGAAGAAAAGATGGGAGACGTCCTCGAAACTACTAGAACAAAGCACACAATCCAAGTCTTGCTCAGAATCAATCACCCTTCTTTTCAACAAATTAGTTCTAGTAGACAGTCTATCAAGTGCCATCCTCTAGCTGAAAGTTTGAAATTTCGCCGGGATAACCGTCTTCCAAAGAATCTCGAGATGGGAGTCACAATCAGAACCAATATCTTGATCATAGGAGGAGGAAGTTAAGGCTGAATATAAATAACTAACCTTGAACGACAATGAATCATGAAGCAGCCACTGCCATTTATCGGGCTCGTCGGGAATAACAGATACATTTTCCAGCATATTACAACATTCAGTCCAATCTGGTTCAGGAGGAAAACCTGAATCGATCAATGATTCTCTAATTTGCCAGGCCCACTTCCCGTCCTCCCAAGATCCCATGTCTCGAACGGTCGCCGACTTCCTTGAACAACACTGAAACAGTCGCTGAAATCTCTCTTTAAGCGGCAATTCACCATTCCAAGTAGACTGCCAGAACGCCACGTCGTGGCCTTCACCAACAGAGCAGCCCGTAAAATTGCAGAAATTAGCATGAGGGTCGTGAGAAGCGTTGGTCATAATATCCTTCATCCACAACGAGACAATTTTCAACATATCTACGTCGGAGTAAGTTTGCGTCTTGATACTCAGGTTGCCGTATCTATTTGTGAGGGTCTTCCTCCAAATTTCACTACCACCAGTTTGGAATCTCCAAAGCCATTTTGCCAACAGAGCACTATTGAAGCGACCCACATGCTTAATTTTAAGACCACCATGATCCTTTGATTTACAAACAAAATTCCATGAAACCCAAGGAATGAATCTATTACTTGAGTTCCCAGACCATAAGAACTGACGTTGAATCATGATAATATCCTTGACAACTTTTTTGGGAGCCTTGATGAAAGCCAAATAATGAATAGGAAGATTAGCAATAACCGAATTAATGAGGGTTACTCTACCTCCCATAGACAGATTTCTCCCATTCCAATTGGACAGTTTGTTCCTTAGGCAATTCAGAACCGGATTCCAAAAAGAGTAGCGACGATGGTTGCCGCCAATAGTGATACCAAGAAAACTAAACGGCAACCTTCCGGATTTGCAGTGTAAAAAATCTTCAGCAGCTACAAGAAAATCAAGGTCTACACATATCTCGTATAAGCAGCTTTTAGAGAAGTTAATTTTAAGACCTAAAATTTATTCAAAAGCATGCAGAATAGCCTTGAAAGCCCAAATATTAGAAGTCGAGCCATCTGCTATAAGCAGAGTATCATCAGCAAACTGAAGCATGCTCACAGTGGCTTGATCATTAATTTTGAGTTGAGATAACAAGTTACCGGTAGCCGCTGATTTCACCAAACTTGCCAGCCCCTCTGCAACAATTGCGAACAAGAACGGAGCAAGAGGGTCGCCCTGCTTCAGCCCCCTGCCAGCCCTAAAATCCTTCGAGGGGCTTCCATTGATAAGGATTGACATGTAACTATTGAAAACTGATCGACAGATCCATTTTAGCCACTTAATACCGAAACCGATCTTTACAAGCAAGCCATCTAAATAGAGCCAGTCAACACAATCATAAGCTTTAGCAAAATCAACTTTAAAGAACAAACAATCCTTGTTGAATCTCTTAGCATAGTCAGCTAGTTTGTTAGCCAACAGAACACCATCATAAATATGTCGCTCTGGGATGAAAGCAGTTTGAGAAGGAGAGATAATTTTGTGAATAACCTTCCTCAATCTGCAAGCCAGCATCTTAGATATAACCTTAAGAACACAACTAACAAGACTAATAGGCATGTAATCTTCAAAATGTTGGGGATTATTAGTCTTTGGAACAAGCGAGATGAAAGAAGATGCGAAAATCTTCGGAAGATAACCAGTTTTGAAAAATTCCAGGATGCAGTTCGTAAAATCCTCGCCTACTATCTCCCAATAGGATTTGATGAATATAAAATTGAAGTCGTCAACACCGGAGCACTTATTGCCATCACAGCTGAAAACAACAACTTTCACTTCTGCAGGACATAAATCAGCTTCCAGAAGTAAGCTATCCTCCTCTTCGAGACAAGCGACATGGTCGAGATCACTTCTAAACTTGGACGAGTCTTGACTTTGGTATCTCTCCTTAAAAAACCTCACAGCTTAGAATTTTATGACCTCAGGGTCTTCCTCAATCCTGTCTCCCACTCTTATAGCAGATATACAATTCAAACGGTACCTGGATTTTAAAGATTTGTGGAAAATTTTTGAGTTCAGGTCCTCATCTTGTAACCAACTTATACAGGATTTCTGCGCGAACATGCTCTCTTTGATCTTGAGGTTCTTCCACATCTTTTCCTGATTTCTCAACCTATCTTTATCTAAATCTGCAACATGGGAAGCTAAAACCAGGTCACTGTCCAACTCTAACTTATTAAGGTTACAGATATTTTCCTCCAACTTTAAATCAAGCCAACCGAAGACATTGAGGTTCCAATTCCGGAGGTCACTTTTCAGAGCATTAAGCTTCTTAATTAGAATGTTGCAAGATGATCTTGTGACATGGTACGAGTTCCACGACTGCTTAACAAACAAAATGAAATCCTTATGAGAGAACCAACAATTAAAAGACCTGAACGGTTTTGGCCCCCAATTTACAAAATTAGACTTCAACCACACATGCTAATGATCCGACACGTCTTTATCGCCCACCACTTGGTTATTCAAAGATACCATAAAACTTGCATGATCATCTGCCAAGAGTCTGTCCAGTCTACTTCTATTCTTACCATTGGAGTTGAACCACGTAAATCAGTTACCAAACACCGAAAGATCCGTCAAATTCATTTCATCGATAAACTCACTGAAAGCCTTCATATCCCTGCATCTGTTAGCACTTAAGCCTTTCCTTTCCTCCCCATTCTTCACCTCGTTAAAATCACCCCCACGATCCAGCAAACACCAGAGAAGTTTCTTTTTGCATTGGCCAGATCTCTCCACAAAGTCCTTCTGTCCGCAGAACCGCATGGAGCATAAATGTTAACCACAATCAGGCTTTGGTTGTTCCACAAGAAATGCATTCCCAAGAAACCTACACCACAAAAACTGGAACAAGCTGTGATTCTCGACCTATTCCACAAGGTAAGGACTCCACCAGATCTGCCAGAAGAATTTAAATCTGACCAATCCAGATCGGTGTTCCTCCAAATGCTATGAGCGATACCATCCTCCATATGAGTAATTTTAGTTTCCTGAATAAGGCATATGTCTGTGCTGCCTCTCTGCAGAGTTTGAGAAATTCTCCTTCTCTTCAAAGAGCTGCAACAACCTCGAACATTATAGGAAACAATATTCATTGACCACTGGTAGCTACAACCTTCTTGCCTAATCTAACAGCCTTGTCTTCCCTATCCAGTTTCCTCAGAATATGCCCAAGCTATCTTCATCTTTTCCCTGGACCCCTAAATCTATCAGGCAGTTTCTCAACTTGAACAGGACTTCATCAATGGCCCTTCGACATCGCAGGTTTCCTTTCTCCACATCTGTATCAGTAATTGATTCACCGCACAAAAAATCAGAACAAGACTCAAGAGATTTTCTATTCAACGAGTTCTTATTCCTATCTTCCCTAACAGAACCCCTCAGTAAAGTTCCTGCGTTCCCTTTTGAAGCCATGAGAAGGAGGGTAGAGAAATAAGAGGGGGTGTATGGAATCTTAATGTAATTGTAAATCTCATTGATGAGCTTTTTATTTTTGGCTTTTCCTCTATTCGCAGGCCCAAGAACTCCATCTAGAGGCCCAGTAAGAGGCGTAGGCAGCCCCAGGTCCACAACTAATTCTCCATTTAGGGTGAATTTATCATTTGCCACAAAAAATTGGTTTAGTTCGAGGTTAACCGAATGATTAGCAATTTTGGGGCCATCTGAACTAAAAGGATCTGCAGAGTTCCCAACATGGCTCCCTCTAAGACCACCACCTGTAGCACTCAACCCTAGGTTGTCTCCAACTACTGACACATTATCAAAAGAGGTGTGATCATAGTCTGAACCTAGGATTTTAGCAGTTGGGGCTCTCACTTCTGGTACGTTGATCGAGGCGCTGGATTCCCCACTCTCATCCTCTTCAAGCATCTCCCACGCGTCATCAATGTCTGAGGGACCAGATGATTCAAAGTCAACTGAGTCAAGCAACTCAACCAACAAAGAGTCACACCCACATAAAGCTTCTTCAGTGACAGAAAGGGAAAAAGCAAGGCGATTCACTTCAACAAAAATCTTCTTATTCTGGATAGCCCCTAAGCTCGTTTTTATCAGGAATCTCGCCACGTCCAAGCACTCTTTATTCCTAGTCTTCTCATCACACTTAACATAAGTTCCCAGGCTAGCAGGTATCAACCAAAAATTGTTTTCACTCCAAGCAACACAGGGTAGACCATAGCATTTTACCCATATGAACCTGTCTTTGTCAATCACCTCTTGATCCCAAGGGCGAATCTCGCTGAACCAGACATCCAGCCATTCGCTAGACTCTTTGATGAACTCCTCAATGTCGCCACCAGATGTGTCTTCCAATAAGCACATGGAAGCTCCCAAAGGAATTGCCTTGATGTTGAAGAAGCCTTCTTCATTAATAACCTTCTGAATATTGAACGCGTTTCTATCCTCCAGAACTACTGTCACTCTCATTCGTTTTAACCTAGAAACCCATTCATCTTCCACATCAAGCCTTGTGCAGAAACCACCTCCCAAATCCTTTCCATCTGGCTTAGGGTCAACCCCACTAACTACTTTGGCATAGGACCTAGCAAAAGTGTCGAATTTCTCAAAGCTTCTTGGACGTCCAGGTTGGTTTAGCTTCCTCACGTTCTCACCATCTGGGTTCATCTTCTTATGCTCCTTTCTAAACCTGGGAATATTAACAAACAACTTCTTGCCTTCCAGAACAACACTATCAAGATTACAAGCTAGGATTCGGGGGTTATGAACTTTCCTAAATTTAGCAAAACCAAATCTTCTACCTCGCTTGTCTCGCCTACCAGGTATGAATACTTCTGAGATGACTCCATACACCTTGAAGACCTCAACCAAGTCTTTAGCATTCATCTTATTTGGGAATTCGGTAACGAAAAAAGACGTCTTAGGATCTCCACCCACTGCTCATTTCCCACTGTTCTCCTTCCACACAGAAAAATCACCTCTATCTCCCTTTCTAGTCTTACTAGCTACCCTTGACCAGGCCATGGTGTTCCCACAATCCCAACCCAGATGATTACCAGGACTTACCAAGATCCCTAAGTTCGAAACCTAGGAATTTAAGCCGAAAATAACTCCTAATCTTCACTGGATCGAAGACATGCAAACACTCATGTTTTTGGAACAAGAACTCGGAAAATTAAAATGGCTAGTATCTTTTATTTATAAAGCGGGTTTAACATGGTATTAAGGCGAAAAAGATAGTTTGATTGGTTGAGTTTATTTTAGGTGGATGGCAAACGCTCGGTAAGTCTAATACGTGTGCCTCAGAGCCGATTATTTGAGGTTTCGAAGTAGTGTGCATCCTAAAGTCCCTTTTTATCCATTTAATTAAAGATAATTATTTGTAGAAGACGAATTCTCAGAATGTTCAAGACGTGTGTCTTTGATCGATTATTCAAGGTTTTGAAGGAGTGTGCATCCCGAAATCCTTTTTCATCTAATATGAAAAGAGAAAAGATTTTCAACGCGTTTCAAGTAAGCAGAAAAGAAACTTGAAGCACATGCAACATAACCGACGTAAATAATGACATTTTCTCCTTATTTATTAACAAAAATCAAGTGGTATGTGCCAGTGCAACATAATTTAGAAAATAAAAAAGTATTGTTGCTAGGAATCAAACCAATGACCATTTCAACTATTCCTTTAGTTATTCAAAAATCAAACGGGTAAATAGTTGATTTTCTTGTCGCCCTTCGTTACCTCTCTTATCTAACCAAAATAAAATCCGCTGAGATAAAATAGATATATTGGTAGTAGTGAATCATTCAAAATCATAAATTTGAAGAAAATAATAATCCAAAGCCAACATATAAAGAACAGTACAGGTAGGAAAATTAATTTATATGTCACACATGACTATATAGCATACAAATCATTGTCGTAAGTCAATATATGCATACTCCTTTGTGGAGCTCATATGGGGATGCAGTAATCATAACAAAGCTAGGTGTAGTTGGGAAATTTCCTGAGCTTCCTCGATTTGGAATGTACTCTGGGAAATGTTCCAAAACGTACTCACGATAAATAATTGTTTTCACAATTGCGTTGCTACTGTCAGCCATTGTGTTGTAAAAATTGAACTTTGATTTGCTTGTGTTTGGAACAACTTGTTATTGATGTCTTTCTATAACTATAAGTTTCATGTAAATGTTCTATTAGTTTAATCGAGCATATTAAATGTACATGTTTGCTATTCCTACACCCATTCTTACACCTTACACCCAATTTACTGTTTATAAATATATGAAAAAAATGCTCAGAACATGGTTAATGGTATGTATTTTATTGGTTAATGAAGTAGTGAAAGTGGTTAATAAATTATAGATAAAATAATTGGTTAATGATGTAGATTTTTGTAGTTAATGCAACTGTGAATTTGGTTAATGCGTAATCTTATATTTGTGTTATAAAATAAATTTTAAAAATAAATATTTTTTTTTTAAAAAATTAATATTTAAAAAAATATATTATTTTAATTAAAAAAATACTGTTCACCGTATAAATACGGTGAACAGTGCATACGGTGTATGTATGGGGTGTAAGAAATGGTGTCAAAATAGCATTTTTCTTAAATGTAATATATGACATCCTCTCGGCATATCATCATGCATCAAAAAAGATATTTTTATGTGGGCATATCGTCATGCATTAATACAATTTCAATGGACCTAGAAAAGATACTTTTTCCTTCCATTATGTTCACACTAGAGTTGTTAGAGGATTTAATAAATTTAATCATGTTAGACATTATTATTTGCAACTAATTTATTCATTAATTTATTGATATTTTCCTCTATATAATCCTTCGTATTTTTTGAATTTATTTTGTTCTAATCTATTATCTATTATAATATATTAAATCTAAGTCACAAACTATTTTGTTACTCTACTTTGGTTTATCACATCATTAACAATCCTATATAACACTCTTTAAAACACAATATTCTAAATCTTATCTAATTCATTGTAGAAATAAGTGTACATAAATCTCATTAATTAAAATACTTCTATTCATTGTAGAAATAAGTGTAACATTTCATGTATAAATCTCATTTAATTAAAAGGTTTCTATTGTGATATTTCATGAGTCATCTCATTCTATTATTTCTTCTAACTTAAAATCTATTATATCCATTCATTTATTTCCTTTGCATTTTTATCTACTACTATAATAAAGTAAACCTCCTAGATATTTACATTATTATCATTCTTAAATCAAATTACATGTCTTAATTCAAGGGATATTAGGTCAATTTACTTGCTTACATATCTTAATGCAAATTTGCTTTGATTTATGCGAATTATTTCATTTTATCATTAACTTTTAACAGCTACAATAAATGTTTTGATAGTAACTTTAACAATAACTACAATTTATTACTTCTATTGTGTTCCCCATAAGACCTTCAGCATTCCACCGTATGCTGCATAAAGAAGCAAATGACTTTTGTAACTGTTAGATCTTTCATAAAGACTTATATTCGTTTGTAAAATAAGAGTGGGGAAGTTTTGTTGTGTATGGAAGAGGAGATTACGTTTTAAAATAAAAAATAAAGATGTTTAAAAGTAGGTTGAGGTGCTGGAATGTTAAAAGTATTTGGCTGAGTGAATCTGAAGATTGATAAGGCTGTTAAAGAGATGATTGATCTTGATGATGAGGCTGAATACGTAGAGGTTTTGAATCTGGTTTCGTTTGTTGAGAAAAGGTCAATGGTTAACAAAGAAATGTGGGACAACATGAGAATGAAGGAGATGATGTTAAGACAGAAGTCTAAAGCTTTATGGTTGAAGGAAGGAGATAGGAACACTAGATATTTCCATAGAGTTTTGAAAGCAAGACATAGGAGAAACTACATTTTCTTTGTTCATACTGATTAGGGTAGAGTTTGTTAAATATAATTCATTGTGTAAATAAATTTGATTTGATATGATTAGATTTGATTTTAATATTTTGGGCCTTTTATGTTTTGGGCTAGTGTAAACCTAAAACTATAAATAGGGTGCCTTGCTTTGTATTCTATAATACAACAAAACAGATTTCATAGTTGCAGTTAGCAAGTGAAAGTTCAATAAGAAATCCCACAGTTGTGGGTAACACATTCTCTCCAAATATTCTCTTCTCTCATTCTTCTCTTTCTTGTGTGTTCTTTTTTCTTGTGTTGTTCTTGATAATTACTTGTTATTACCATCATTATCATATTGTGGGTTTGTTCGTCAATCTTGAGATCAAGATTGAAGGGAATTCTTCATAGGGTGTGAGGTGAATTTCCAACATCTGGTATCTAGAGCTCCGGTTGAAAGATTCAAGGAAGGAAGATAGTGATGGCGATGAACTATCCGAACGGAAACTTTCCGGCGACCCTGCCAATTCTCAAGAAAGACAATTATGAGAATTGGTGCAAGCAGATTAAGGTGATCTTCTGTTATCAAGATCTTTGGGATCTTGTGAAGGACGGAGTAACATCGCTTGGGGAGAACGCAACGGAGGCGGAAAAGGCTGCGCACAAAGAATTGAAGAAGAAGGATTATAAAGCACTCTTTATAATTCATCAGTGTGTCGATCCTGATAACTTTGAAAAGGTTAGTGATGTTGACTCAGCAAAAGAAGCATGGGAGATTCTTGAAAAGTTGCTTGGAGGCGCAGAGAAGGTGAAAGAGGTGAGGTTACAAACTCACAAGAGAACCTATGAGTTGCTTCAGATGGAAGACAACGAAAGCATTACAGATTTCTTCACCAAAGTTACAAAGTTGGTGAATCAAATCAAAGTTTGTGGAGAAGCGCTGACGACGAAAGCAGTTGTCTTAAAGATTTTGAGATCGCTGGCTCCAAAATTCGACCACGTGGTAGTTGCCATAGAAGAGTCGAAAAATCTATCAGTGTTGATGAAGGAAGAGCTTCAAGGGACTCTTGAGTCTCATGAAAAGAGGATGGCTGAGAGAGCTGTAGGAAAGTCGAAAGACATGGCTTTGCAGGCGCAGTCAGAAAAGGAAAGAAAAGGCAAAGGTAGCTGGAATGGCAACAAAGGAGGAAACCAGTCGAATCAGAAGAAACACTGGAACCAAGGCAACCAAAGAGGTGGTGCTGCAGGTAAAGGAAAAGGTGGTGGTCGAAAGCCAGACAAAAGCCACATTCAGTGTTTCAATTTCCAGAAGTATGGTCATTATGCTAGTGATTGTCTAGAAAGGAAGAGAAATCAAGAAACTGATGCAAAGCTGGCGAAACATGAAGAAGAAGAAACGTTGTTAATGGTCACAACAAAAGATGAAGAAAGATTCTAAGATCAGTGGTACTTGGACTCAGGATGCTCATCACACATGACTGGAAGGAAAGATTGGTTTGTCAACATGAAACCCTCGTCGAAGAACACAGTGAAGTTTGCAAATGACAACACTCTAGCAGCCGAAGGTGTTGGTGATGTTCTGATTATGAGGAAAGATGGCAAAAGATCAACAATTTCCAATGTGTTGTACATACCAGGCATGAAGAGTAATTTGCTCAGTATAGGGCAGCTTGTCGAAAAAAACTACAAGGTAGTTGTCGAAGACAAGATGATGAGAGTTCTCGACGCAGGTGGTAGATTAATCTTGAAGGCTCCAATGTCTCAGAATAGGACCTTCAAGATTGGACTCAATGTGATGGAGCACAGATGTCTAGCAACTGCAGCCAGCAGAGATGAGTGGTTATGGCATTTTCGACTAGGTCATCTCAACTTTAAAGACATCAGAGAACTGAAGAGAAGAAATATGGTTTCAGGATTACCAGAAATTGACATTCCAAGTGAAGTCTGTGAAGAGTGTGTTCAGTCGAAACAACACAAGAATAGCTTCAGAAAGGATGCAGGAAGGAAGTCAAAGGCAATACTTGAAGTCATATACTCTGATGTATGTGGTCCAATCCAGGTGGATTCGATTGGTGGCAATAGATACTTTGTCACGTTTATAGATGATTACAGTCGAAAGCTGTGGACTTACCTCATCAAGAAGAAAAGTGATGTGTTTGAGGTATTTTCCAGATTCAAGTCCATGGCCGAAAGACAGAGTGGTCGAAAGCTGAAAATTCTGAGGACTGATGGTGGTGGAGAGTATGTGTCGAAAGAGTTCGATACACTATGTGTAAAATAAGGGATTATGCATGAGGTGGTGCCACCTTACACTCCACATCAAAATGGGATTGCAGAACGCAAGAACAGAACCATCATGAATATGGTGAGAAGTATGTTGAATGAAAAGCATCTACCTAAAGAATTATGGGGAGAAGCAGTTTCGACAGCAACATATATATTGAACAGATGTCCGACGAAGAAGCTTGAAGGAATCACACCAGAAGAATGTTGGTCTGGTGTCAAGCCTAGTCTCAATCACTTAAAAGTGTTTGGATCTATAGCACATAGACATGTGCCAGATCAGTTGAGAAGGAAGCTTGATAATAAGTCGAATCAAATGATCTTGATAGGATATCATTCGACAGGAGGTTACAAGCTGTTTGACCCAGTGAATAAGCAGGTGGTGATCAGCAGGGACGTGATCATAAATGAGCTTAAAGAATGGGATTGGACTGAGAATGCCAAGAAGGATTCAGTGAGAATCTCTTGTGAAGAACCAGCCACTGAAGTCGAAATAGAAGTTCGACAGGAACCAGTTGCAGATGAAGCAGGTTCAAGCAGACCTCCACGAACAAGACACATGCCTGCAAGGTTGCAAGAATGTGTAATTACATCAGATAATGCAGTCGATGAAGAGGGTGAGTTGGTACATTATGCTTTTTACGCAGATGTCGAACCAGTCAATGCAGCTGAGGCATTGAAAGATTCGAAGTGGATGAAAGCAATGACTAAAGAGTTGGAGTCCATCGAAGTCAATGATACCTGGTCACTTGTCGAATTGCCACAAGGCAAGAAGGCAATTGATGTGAAGTGGGTTTACAAGGTAAAGGTAAATCCTAAAGGAGAAGTAACTCGACACAAGGCGAGACTTGTGGCGAAAGGATTTCTTCAGAAGGAAGGAATCGACTTCGATGAAGTATTCACACCTGTTGCTAGAATCGAAACAATCAGGTTGGTTGTTGGTCTAGCAAATATGAACAACTGACACACATGTCAGATGGACGTGAAATGTGCATTCCTTAATGGCCCCTTAGACGAAGAAGTTTATGTTGCACAACCAGCTGGGTTTGTGAAACAAGGCGAAAAAAGAAAGGTGTACAGGCTTCATAAAGCCCTGTATGGACTTAAGCAAGCTCCAAGAGCTTGGAATAAGAAAATCGACAGCTTCTTAAGGGAGAAGGAATTTGTGAAGTGTACAACTGAGCATGGAGTATATGTAAGAAGAAGCAATGGCGAATTGCTTATACTATGTCTCTATGTTGATGATTTGTTGATAACAGGGAGTTGCAAGAAGGAGATTGAAGATTTCAAACATGACCTGAGTGAGGAGTTTGAAATGTCAGACTTGGGAAATCTCTCATATTTCCTTGGCATCGAATTCTACAAGACAAGTAGAGGTTTGATGATGAATCAAAGAAGATATGCAGGCGAAATACTCAAGAGATTTGAGATGCAAGATTGCAACCAAACTTCGACTCCAGCTGAGCCCAGATTGCAACTGTCGAAGGATTCAGATGAAGATGCTGAATTCTAGTTGGTCTTCTCATGATGGAAGTTTGAGGGTTTTTATTCGAAGTCGTTTTGTTTCTTCAATTTTCAAATCCTTTTCTAGTGCTCCGCTGCAGGGGCTAGGCGTGACTGTTTTGGTTTGTTGCATGACTGTTTTGGTTCTGGGTTATTTTTGGATTCTTGTGCATTTTTTTTTGCCTTTGTTTTGTAATTCTTTTTTATCCTTATGGTTTTGTTTTCTCCTTTTGTTTTATAGGGTGGTTTTAACTTTTATGCCTTTCAAATGAAAATCTAACAAATAATGGTGATCATGATTGACACAAAATATAAAGAAACCCTTATTATTCAAAGCATAACAGATACAAGAGAAGCAAATGATCTGCACTCACAACAAAATGAAAGGAGAAATACAAAGAAAACAAGAGAAGCAAATGACCTGCAAATTTAAAGATTGATTACTAGCTAGCTTAGCTAGGTAACTAGTAATTAAAATAACCAGGGGCAAAATTGAGTCGGACGAGGTTTATGACGGCGTCTTCATGTTTATCATTAAATAGACATCCTGGAATGACTGCAGCATGACTGTAGTCAGCTACTAGCTTTTTATAGAAATTTACAATATCATCGGTAATAAATGCCCTATCGGTGAACAAGTAATCAACAAGGTCAATATAGTTTTGGTTTTCATAATACAATTTCTGGTAGTATGATTGGGTGTATTCTCCTGGAGCGATGGACACCACCTTAATGGTTAGATCAGGATCAGTTTTGAGTGACTTTATAACTTTTCCGATACAGTAGGAAAAGTCATCGGCACTGGATTTGATAGCGCCATAGTGGATATTGTTGGTGCAAAGATAGAATAAATGATGAAATAGAAAATATTACTAATAAGAGAATGACGGCTACAAAACATGATGATAGGTTACAATGATTGTCACCCTATTTATAAGCTAAAACTAGGGTTACTAGAATAAGATAAATACTAAAATACCCTCTAACAAACTTGTGGGCTAAGAAAATAGTACAACTAAATAAATATGAATTATCATTAATATTCTAATACCATCCCTTAATTCATATTCCATCAAAACTTGTAACACCAATTCCATCCCTTAATCTGAGAAATTGATCAGTCTTGATAGCTTTCGTCAGAACATCTACCAACTGCTTCTGAGTGCTGCAGTGTACAACTTCTAACACTCCACTCTGAACTTGATGTCTCAGAAAATGATACTTGGTCTCAATATGCTTGCTTCTCCCATGCAGCACTGGGTTTCTGGCAAGGTTGATTGCAGACTTGTTGTCAATCATCAACTTCAGAGGTTTGTCTACCTTAATCTTCAGATCCTGCAACAGATTCAGAATCCACACAGCTTGGCATGCAGTAACAGCACCTGCAATGTATTCAGCTTCACAGGTTGACAACGCCACAACAGGTTGCTTCTTGGAACACCAAGAAATGGGACCTCCCAGAAATTTGAACAAGTACCCAGATGTACTTCTTCTGTCAACTCTGTCTCCACACCAATCAGAGTCTGAATAACTCAGAAGTTCTGACTCATTATTTCCTCCAGAGGGAAATAACACTCCATACTTCAGAGTTCCTTTGATATACCTCAGAATCCTGACAGCAGCTTGGTAATGGGACCACTTAGGTTTACTCATGAACCTACTAACCATCCCAACTGAGTAGCAAATATCAGGTCTGGTATTGCACAGATACCTCAGAGAACCAACCAACTGTTTGAAGGTTGTAGCATCCACATCCTTTCCTTCAGAGTCTGAATCCAGTTTCCGATTTGTATCAGAAGGTGTGACAGCCATCTTACAATTCTTCAGATCAAATCTCTTCAGAAGTTCTAATTCATACTTGAGCTGATGCAAAATGATACCTTTCTCAGAATATCTGAACTCCATCCCTAGAAAGTATGTCATTTTGCCTAGATCAGTCATTTCAAATTCATTCATTAGAACCTTCTTGAACTTGGCTATCTCCTGTTCAGAACTTCCAGTCAATAGTATATCATCAACATATAAACATACCAGAGTCATATTGCCTTCAGAAGTATGCTGAACATAGACACCGTACTCCATCTCACATTTCTGAAAGCCTTGCTTCTTGAAAAATGAATCAATCTTCTGATTCCAAGCTCTGGGCGCTTGTTTCAGTCCATATAGAGCTTTGTATAATCTGTACACCATCCCTTCCTGATTTTTTTTCTCAAACCCAGGAGGTTGTGACACGTAAACTTCTTCTTCTAATGGACCATTCAGAAATGCAGATTTTACATCTAAATGCATCAGAGGCCAATTCCTGTTAGCAGCTATTGCAATCACCATTCTGATTGTTTCATGTCTTGCTACAGGTGCAAACACTTCAGAATAATCCAGCCCAGGTTTCTGTAGAAATCCTCTGGCTACCAACCTTGCTTTATGTTTGCCAATTGAACCATCTGGCTTTAACTTCTGCTTGAAAACCCATCTGACGCTGATGGCTTTCTTGTCTTTTGGAAGTTCTGTCAGCTTCCAAGTCTTGTTTCTCTCTATAGCATCAAGTTCTTCTTTCATGGCCTTCAGCCAGAGCTTCTGCTTAAGAGCCTCCTCTGTACTTATAGGTTCAGAGTCTACTAACATGGCACACTGAATAACTTCTCCTTCAGAGTCTACTTCAGTGTCTTGCAGCATGTCAAATTCTGCAAATCTTCTGGGAACGCTTCTGATTCTTTGTGGTCTCTGAACTTGTTCAGAGTCTTGAGCTTCAGAGTTTCTAGCTTCAGATGATTGACCTCCAGAGCTTTGACCATCTTCAGAGTCTGGCATATTTCCAGAGTCTGAATTGCCACCAAGATCTGGATTGCCATCAGAGTCTGAATCATCAGAGTCTGGGTCATCAGAGTCTGGGTCATCAGAGTCACCTTCATCTTCTGAGTCTTCTTCAGAGTTTGAATCAGTATCAGAGTCATCAATTCTTATCTCTGACCTTTCTTCAGAGGTTCTAACATCAGAATCTGATTGAGACTTATCCCAATTCCAGACTTCTGATTCCTTCACAATCACATCTCTGCTGAACTCAATTTTATTGGTTTCTGGACAATAGAGCTTGTATGCACCTGTACTGTGGTACCCTATTAGAATCATCACTTTGCTTCTATCATCCAGCTTCTGTCTTCTGGCTTCTGGAACATGTTTATAGCAAACAGAACCAAATACCTTCAGATGACTAACACTTTGCTTGTCTCCAGTCCACTTCTGCATAGGAACTATTTCCTTCAACTTCTTCGTAGGACATCTGTTGAGTACATACGTTGCAGTGGCAACAGCTTCTCCCCAGAGCTTCTGAGGAAGCTTCTTCTCCTTTAGCATGCTTCTCACCATATCAAGCAAAGTACGGTTTCTTCTTTCAGCAAGACCATTGTGTTGAGGGGTGTAAGGAGCAGTAACCTCATGCTCAATTCCATTCTCCTCACAGAACTTCTGGAACTCTTTGGAGTTATACTCACCTCCACCATCAGTTCTAAGAATCTTCAACTTCTGACCACTCTGATTCTCAGCCTTCATTCTGAACTTCTTGAATTCATCAAACACCTCGTGTTTAAACTTAATAAGGGATACCCATGTCATTCTTGTGAATTCATCAACAAACAACACAAAGTATTTGTTCCCTCCAATTGATGCTACTGGAAATGGACCACACACATCAGAGTGTACAACTCCCAAGGCATGTTTTGCTCTTGGAGCAACTTCTGATGCAAATGGCAATCTTGATTGTTTTCCTTCCATGCAAACTTTGCATGACTTTTCAGGCTTCTTAATTGCAGGAATTCCATGTACCAATTTCTTTGAATTCAGATGTTGTAAGCTTCTGAAATTCAAATGACCAAATCTTCTGTGCCACAGCTCACTCTCCTTCTCAGTACTTGTTGCACTAAGACACTCTGAGTCTGCAGTTCTGACATTCACCTTGAATGTTCTATTCCTTCCCTGTTCTGACTCCATAATCAACTTCTGATTACAGTCATACAGCTTCAGAAGATTGTCCTTCATGGTAACTGAGAAACCTTTCTCAATTAATTGCCCCACACTCATCAGATTGCTTCTGATGCCAGGTACATACCACACATTCTGAATCAATGCTATTTTCCCATTGTTCAGAGTCACTCTGACATTTCCCATACCTTCTGCATTAAGATATTTGTCATCAGCACATCTGATCTTTGTTCTCTTTTCAGAGTCAAAGTCAACCAGCCATTTCTTGTTTCCAGTAAGATGATTTGAACAGCCAGTGTCCATATACCACCAGTCTGTCAGATCATCAGATTCAGAGGCCATCAATAGCACAGATTCGTCATCAGAACTTCTGGCTATATTTACTTCTTCTGATTTCTTCTCCTTGTTTGACCAACAATCTCTAGCAAAGTGACCAAACTTCTTACAACAGTAACATTGTATTTTTCTTTTGTCATACTTCTCTTTTCCCCTCTGAGCATTCTTTGGTCTATCAGAGGTTGAGCTTTCTGACTTCTGACCACCATCAGATCTTCTCCTGGCTTCTGACTGCTTCTGATACCTCCTATCAGAAGTTGCTTTCAGAGCCTGCTGTTCTACTTCCTTTTCAGAGTTTCTCTCAGTCAGACGCAACTCTTGCGCTTCTAGACTGCTCTGCAGCTCTTCAATTCTCATTGTGCTCAGATCTTTGGAATGTTCTATTGCTACCACAATGTAATCAAATTGAGGAGTAAGGGATCTCAACACTTTCTCCATGATTGTTTCTTCAGAAAGAGTTTCTCCACATGCCTTCATCTCATTAGTGATCAGAATCACTCTGGAGATGTATTCAGAAACTTTCTCATTATTCTTCATGTTGAGATTCTCATATTGCTTTCTCAAGGACTGAAGCTTCACCTTCTTCACTGATGCGTCACCACCATAACATCTCACCAGAGTGTCCCATGCAGCCTTTGCTGTTGTAGAGTCTGCAATCTTCTCAAACACGTTTACATCCACACATTGATGAATGAAGAACAATGCTTTCTGATCCTTCTTCCTTACTTCTTTCTGCGCGTTTTTCTGTTCATCAGTTGCATCTGCTGCTACTGGAACATAACCATCAGTGACAAGATCCAGAACATCTTGAGCACCAAACAGCACACGCATCTGGATCATCCAACGATTCCAGTTTTTACCATCAAATACTGGAAGTTTGGTGTTCATGTTGCCGTTTCCGTTCATCTTCTACTTTGCACAATACACTCAGAGTTTTCTCACACAGTGTTTCCCAACCCACAGAATTAAAAAATTCTGATCAGATTTTGTTCAAGATTCAACGTGAATCTAAGAAACAAAATCAATCACACAAGACCTCACGTTCACTCGTGTTTCCCGTGTTTCCCAATGAATCTGAACCGGAGCTCTAGATACCAATTGTTGGTGCAAAGATAGAATAAATGATGAAATAGAAAATATTACTAATAAGAGAATGACGGCTACAAAACATGATGATAGGTTACAATGATTGTCACCCTATTTATAAGCTAAAACTAGGGTTACTAGAATAAGATAAATACTAAAATACCCTCTAACAAACTTGTGGGCTAAGAAAATAGTACAACTAAATAAATATGAATTATCATTAATATTCTAATATCAATACCGTCAATTAGATTTTTATAGTCGTCGTCGTCATAGACATGGATGATCTCTTTGATGGATTTTATGGCAGTTGCAACCCACACATGTTTGCCATCAGGATTGAATGGATAATCAGTTCCCATGTCGCCTCCTATGCTTATCACCACCCTTGAATTTGGATATCTTTCCTTCTGTGTTTTCCATGTTTCAGGACTAAGAGTAGCAGGGTCCCCGGTAAGATGGAAATTTCCTGTGCCTCCTCCATTTGGATTATAGTCCTCACTAGCAAAGCCTATTATGTAGTCAACTGGATCGTAGTCAAAGCTATCTGTATCTGTAGTTGAAAAAATTCCTGGGCCTAGTACACTTGAACTGTTCTCTGAGTCATTTTTCAAAACGTACTTACGATAAATGATTTTTTTCTCCATTGGACTGCTACTGTCAGACATTGTGTTGTAACAATTGAAATTTCTGAGTTTTATTTGGTTGGCGTTTGGAATGGTTTGCTATTCATGTCCTTTTATAACTAACAAAGCTATTAGTCTAATTGGAGCACATCTCATACATTAAGAAAACTATTTTTAATTGAGTAGATGATAGTAAAGCATAATGCATAAACCTATACTTCATACTTGCATTATGTTCACACTATAGTTGTTAGGGGATTTAGTAAATTGCATCATTTTAGACGTCATTATATATTCTCATATTTCTAAATTTTAAAATAAAATTCAAGAACATATATTTTATTTGCAACTAATTTATTCATTAATTTATTACATTATGTTCACACTATAGTTGTTAGGGGATTTAATAAATTGCATTATTTTAGACGCCATTGAATATTCTCAAATTTCAAGATTTTAAAGTAAAATTTAAGAACATGTATTTTATTTGCAATTAATTTATTCATTAATTTATTGCATTATGTTTACACTATAGTTGTTAGTGGATGTAATAAATTGAATCATTTTAAATGTTATTATATATTCTTGATCTTATCTGATCAGAAAGGAATTAAAAGTCTGTCATGTGTCATGAGCTGTTGCCTTCATCGGTATTATAGAGGAGGAGGGGGTGTACCTGCAAGGTGTTCTGATGCTTAAGCGAGTAACGGAGTTAGAGAGAGAGAGAGAGAGAGAGAGAGAGAGAGAGAAAAGGTGTAGTGAATAAGATACCTGACTCTCTAGTTAAATAGGGTATTTATATTGTGCCCCGGCGCAGGGCCAACGGTTACATTGCATTGGACCGAATTGCCAAGCCCAACATAAGTAACTGTCAGGGCTTACGTGGCGTAGGGAAGACCAGCATGTGATCTTCGCCCTGGATCAACTGCCTCGTGATCTCCTAGAGATGGACTGACCAACTCTTTTGGAAGTGGGTAGTTGTCTGATGATGTGTCCTCGTGTGGAGGACACGTCGAGAACATGGGGGAAGCGCGTGAGTTTCCCCGTCAAGGGAGTCCTCTGCCCGACTAACGTGCCTTGTTGAGGCTCATGCCCGACAGACAGAGGAGTAGGCCTTGTTGGGCCTTATCAGTATAGTATTGGGTTGGCCTGTCCGACTAAGGGGCAGTGCTCGGCCCAGTCCAGAACAAGAGCCCTCCAAGTCGTTGCTCCTAGGTGGAGTAATGACTTAAGAGCAGGTCAAGGTGTCGGGGACGAGTTCGGAAGATGGTATTTTTCCCGACGCATAGAGTTGGGATTCGTGTACGAGGCCAATAACTGAGGCTGCTTAACGAGACAATATGTTGGGGAGATGGAGAGCGAGCGGACGTGCTCAATCTTCAAGTTCGAGGGGGAGACAACAAACATATGTATGACCTTTAAGTTAATGCAACAATTAATATCATAAAATGTTTAAATCGTCTACATGACTAGTGTATTGATTCACAAATATCACCTTCACTACGCCAGAATTGATTTTTAGCAGCGCACAAAAGACAGCGCTTTTAAAAAAAGCGCTGCTAAATAGTCAGTAAAAAAAAAAGAAAAAAATTACCTACCAAAGACAGCGCTTTTTTAAAAAGCGCTGCTAAAAGGGGACCCTTAGAAAGCGCTTTTTAAAAGCGCTGCTAAAAGGGGACCCTACGAGAGCGCTTTTTTTATAAAGCGCTGTTATATGTCATTGCTAATGCACCCTATGAAAGCGCTTTTAAAAGCGCTGCTAAAGGCCTTTTAAAAGCGCTGCTAAAGGTATTAGTATAATAATTTTTATATACCCTCCAGAATTGTAAACGAAACAGAACACGCGTTTTTTCGTTTTCTTCTTCGTTTCTTCATTTCTCCATTGCCCTATCTTCCATTTTCGCCCTCCGTTGAAGCTTTCGTCGCCGTCCGTTTGCGCCGCCGTCTTCCATTTGTTTTCGCCGCCGTTCGCCGTTCCCTTTCGCCGCCGTTCACCGTTCGTTCTCCTCCACCGTTACGGTAAATCCGTGACTGTTACGGCATTTTTATGGATTATTGTCTTAGTATTGCATTTTTCTGGATTAGATGATGTTAGTGCTACTTCTTTCTGAGTTATTGACTTGTTTTTGTTGATACCATTGATGAGCATTACTCTTTTGATATTGGCTTGAGTTTTGTATGCAAGGTGTTTGTTGAAATGCCACAATGAATTTTGAGCATTATAAATTAGTTTAGAATAATTTAGTCCATTACCAAAATTTTTGAG
This sequence comes from Lathyrus sativus, assembly GCA_963859935.3. Classification (NCBI taxonomy): domain Eukaryota; kingdom Viridiplantae; phylum Streptophyta; class Magnoliopsida; order Fabales; family Fabaceae; genus Lathyrus; species Lathyrus sativus. The sequence continues at coordinate 16,781,507 of OZ012738.1, read as the reverse complement.
AGTATGCTTTAATAATTTAGAATAGTTTAAAATCATATTAATGCAATAGTTTAGAATAGTTTAGAATAATTTAGTCCATTTCCACCATTTTTGAGAGTATGATTTAATAGTTTAAAATAGTTTAAAATCATATTAATGAAATAGTTTAGAATAGTTTAGAATAATTTAGTCCATTTCCACCATTTATGAGAGTATGCTTTAATTTAGTCCATGTCATTTTGAGCATTATAAAATAGTTTAGAATAGTTTAAAATCATATTAATGAAAGTATGCTTTAATAGTAGAATAGTTTATTATAGTATATCTACTTTTTTTTAATATGATTTGTTTTGTTGGATTATCTAGTTTTTTTGTTTTGGTTAATTATTAATATGATTTTAATAAAATGTATATATTGTCTGTTATAGGGGTTACCTAAGAAGAGCAAGGTTGTGATTGTTTCCAAGCATCCTACTGTACAACTTTCTTAGAAGTTAGTGATTTCTTTACAAGTATTCTCTGTTTTTGCCTAACTTTCATAGTATGGATAAAAATTGGATGTCTGTTAATCGATTGTCAAAAGAGTACGAGAATGAGGTATCGAACTTCGTTAAGTTTGCTGTTGAACACGCCAAAGACCCCAGTAGGATCACATGTCCTTGCTTAGGTTGCTGTTATGGGCGTCGAATTGACGCGGTTCAGTTGGAATCTCATTTAATGAGACATGGAATTGATCGAAGTTACACATGTTGGACATTACACGGTGAGATAAGTAACGAGAATGTTGAACCCCAGAACAATACGACCTCTACTTCAAAGGACAATGGTAGGGATACATACGATTGTGATCGAGTCGATGATATTGCAGAAGCACTTGAAGAAGATCTTAAAGATTGTCCAAAGATGTTTGAGAGGTTGGTAAGCGATGCAGAGAAGCCGTTGTATAAAGGTTGCACTACTTTCACAAGATTGTCTGCGGTATTAAAGTTGTACAACTTAAAGGCGGGTAATGGATGGTCGGATAAAAGTTTCACAGAGTTGTTAGCCCTACTTCAAGAGATGCATCCGGAGGATAATGTTCTTCCCAATCGAACCTATGAAGCTAAAAAAATGTTATGCTCTATTGGTATGAGCTATGATAAGATACATGCTTGTCCAAATGATTGCATTTTGTTTCGAAATGAGTATGCATCATTAAACAAGTGTCCTAAATGCGGTGTATCTCGGTATAAGAAGAAGTTGTCACTAGCAAAAGTCTTATGGTATTTTCCTATAATTCCGAGATTCAGACGCATGTTTCGTAGTGAAACAGATGTGAAACACCTTACTTGGCATGCAGATGATAGAATTATAGATGGGAAGTATCGACATCCGGCAGATTCACCACAGTGGATGAAAATTGATAATGATTATCCTGATTTTGGAGAAGAAGCTAGAAACCTTCGCTTGGCATTATCGACTGATGGAATGAATCCGCACGGTCTGCAAAGTATCTCCCATTCCACCTGGCCTGTAATTCTTATGATTTATAACCTACCTCCATGGCTATGTATGAAGCGTAAGTACATGATGTTATCTATGTTAATTTCTGGCCCTAAACAACCAGGAAACGACATAGACGTATACCTGACACCTTTAATCGAAGACTTAAAAAGTTTGTGGGAGAACGGTGTGGAGGTTTATGATGGATATAGGAAAGAAAGTTTTAATTTGAGGGCCATGTTGTTTGGCACAATTAATGATTTCCCAGCATACGGAAATCTATCGGGGTATAGCATTAAAGGTCAATGTGCGTGTCCTATCTGTGAAGAAAACACAGATTGGACGCGGTTGGAATTTGGTCAGAAGAATGTCTTTCTTGGTCATCGTAGATTCTTAAGTTCTAATCATCAGTACCATGGGTGGAAACAAGAATTCAATGGAAATTCAGAACAACGTAGAGCACCACCTACATTGACCGGCGATCAAATTTTTGCAAAGGTGAAAGATGTGAGTACTTAGTTTGGCAAGCCTTTTGCTCATACGCTTACCACGCGTGGGTGGAAGAAGAGGTCAATTTTATTTGAGTTGCCGTATTGGAAGTCGTTGTATGTACGAAATTTTCTTGATGTTATGCATATTGAAAAAAATGTATTTGAAAGTGTTATTGGTACGTTACTCAATATACAAGGAAAGTCTAAGGATGGCCTTAAAGCAAGAAAAGACTTGGTAGCAATGGGAATAAGAAATGAATTAGGACCCCAGAAGAAAGGAAATCGCACTTATCTACCACCTGCTGCATATACTTTGTCTAGAAAGGAGAAAAAGATAATGTGTAAGTTTCTTAGTGAAGTTAAAGTTCCAGAAGGATACTCTTCAGATATTAGAAGACTTGTTTCTATGAAAGACCTAAAGTTAAAGAGTTTAAAGACACATGATTGCCATGTTCTTATGGAACACTTTCTACCAATAGGTATACGTTCTATTTTGCCAGAAAAAGTGAGAGGCGCAATAACAAAATTGTGTTTCTTTTTCAGATCTATTTGTAGTAAGGTGATCGATCCTGCGATCTTACCAACATTGCAAAAAGATATAATTATTACTTTGTGTGAGCTTGAAAGTATTTTCCTCCGTCATTCTTTGACATAATGGTACATCTAGTTGTGTATCTCGTGAAAGAGACACAACTGTGTGGACCTGCATATATGAGATGGATGTATCCAATTGAACGTTATATGAAAATATTGAAAGGGTATGTGAAAAACCGAAGTCGACCAGAGGGATGTATTGTTGAACGATACATTGTTGAAGAAGCTATTGAGTTTTGTACTGAATATTTGTCCAACGTTCAATCCATTGGCCTCCCAAAATCTGATGTTGTTGAAAAAGTAGTAGGTAAACAGTTAATTGGAAATAAAGTTGTGACAGTTTCAAGGGATGAACGGGAGCAAGTGCATTTATATGTTTTGCACAATGACATTGAGGTTGAACAGTACGTTAAATTGCACAAGGACGTTCTCCGAGGTTTAAATCTGAATAGAAATGAAAATTGGATAGTACGTGAGCACAATCGAAGTTTTATAACATGGTTCAAAGAGCATATTTATTCAAAGTTTTATTCTGATCCCGCTTCAATAACAGAAAGGTTGAGATGTTTAGCATATGGTCCAACTTTGCATGTGTTTTCTTATAGCGCATACGCAATTAATGGATACACATTTTATACCAAGGAGCAAGATGATAAAAGTACAATGCAAAATAGTGGTGTCACTGTGCTTGCCGAATCAATGCACATTTCCTCGTATTTTGGGGTAATCGAGCGCATTTGGGTGTTTGATTATGAGAAGTTTCAGATTCCTATCTTTGGATGCAAGTGGGTTGAAAGTAATAGTGGCATACGTATGGATAAGTCAGGTTTTTTGCAAGTGGATCTTAATAAGGTGGGGTACAAAGATGAGCCTTTTATTCTAGCCACGCAAGCTAAACAAGTGTTCTATGTCACTGATCCGAAAAGTACGAAATGGTCTATAGTTCTTTTTTCCAACAAAGTAATCAACGATAACATTGGAGAAAAGGGGGAGGTTGATGTTGAGAATGAATCTTATGTTAGGGATGATCCAGATGAGAATATTATAGCAGACGAATCATATATTAGAAATGATTATAGCGAGGGAATTTGGATCAATCCATCCGTCCGTGTTGTTAAGAGACAAGTAAAGCACCTTCGAACTAAAAAAAGAAAAAGATGTTAAAGGTACTTGTAAAATTACATATTGTCTCATTCAATAAAATAACATATTATTTCTTATTTATACGTTTCTTATGTGTGTGTGTATATATATATATATATATATATATATATATATATATATATATATATATATATATATATATATATATATATATATATATATATATATATATATATATATATATATATATATATATATATATATATATATATATATATATATATATATATATATATATATATATATATATATATATATATATATATATATATATATATATATATATATATATATATATATATATATATATATATATTTCTTATTTACATATTTGAATGTCATTCATTTGATACTTTAGTTTTCCTGAATTACAGGTATATTATGGCCAGCAATGAAGATTGGAAGAAATTAAAGTAGAATTGTATAATTTGTGATGTTGAATTTCGAGTTGAGAATTGTATATAATTTGTGATGTTGAATTGTGAAGCTTTTGAATTATATATATATTAAAGTGGAATTGTATATAATTTGTGATGTTGAATTGTGCATATAATGCCAAAGTGTTGAATTGTGCACATAATGCCAAAGTGTTGAATTGTGTATATAAAGCCAAAGTGCTGAAATAAAAGGCTAAATTATATAAGCAGGTATTGTAATATAAGCAGGTTTATTGAAAAATATATAAAAAATGTCATTAATCAGGAAATTTTTTTTTTTCAAAACGTGCACATTAGACAGCGCTTTTATGTATAAGCGCTGCTAAAGGGGACAGAGAAACTGCTAAAAAAGTGCTGCTATAGGTGGGGAAAGAGGGGTCTAAGACAGCGCTTTCATAAAGCGCTGCTATAGGGGGGTCTAAGACAGCGCTTTAATAAAGCGCTGCTAAAGGGGGGGGAGGGGGGGGGGGGGGGAAATTAGGCCGCGCTTTAAAAAGCGCTGCTAAAGGGGTAAAAAAGCGCTGCTAAAGGTGATGTCTTTAACAGCGCTTTTTCCACAAAAAAAGCGCTGCCTTTACCTTTAGCAGCGCCACTTTAGACAGCGCTTTAAAGCGCTGCTAAAGGTCAAAAAAAGCGCTGCTAAAGGTCTGTTTTGGCATAGTGCTTATATATGTTATAAAAAAATCAACTTATAAAATTTTTAATTTCCTTTAAGAACATATATAACTTATTGGATTTAAAAAGTTTTTTGTTCTTTAATATTAGTTTTCACATCATAATACATCTGAGATGATCCAATCGACTTTGCCAAAAATATTCTTAAATTTGATTTTTAAACTTCTGATTTACAATTATGCTTGTGATTTAATTATTCTAACCAATTTTAAAGTATAGTGAAAAAATAATTGGAATTTTGTTGTTTTCAAAACAAAATAGATACTTTAAACAAATGACTAATTTTTATTTGATTTAATTTTGATACATTAAATCTAAAGAATAAAAAAAAAATCATTCATAACTAAACAAGATAAAAGTACCATAAATAAATTTCAATAGAATAATAAAAGAAATAGATAAGAATCAAGAAAAATAAAAACATAAAAATATGTATATAAACAATATAGTTCAATAGAAACTATTCAACCGTATTTTAAGATTTTTTTTATTCCTGTCATAAAATGATATTTCTATACATTGATATGAAAAAAAATTTAAATTCAATTTAATGTGTAACACTATTAAAATGCAACACTTTTATATCACTATTAAACTTCAATTGTAAAAAATAAATTCATATCACTATTATATATTTTCATACTTTTAAAAAACTATCATACTTTTAAAAAAATAAATTCATATCACTATTATATAATTTTTTTCAAGTCAACAAGAATACAACCACCACCAAAGTCAGGACTATTACAAAAAAATTGAACGGGAATTTAAACCAATCGTACAGACTACAATGCTTACTTTCCTGCCTATCTAGAATCAACTAATTCCACGATAAAACTTTAATATCAAAAACAATGTCGTCTACATCAATAGATTCATTATTGAAAATGATGTTATTTCTAGCCCTCCATAAAATCCAGCAAGAAATAACTCAAATTGAGTTGATCTTGTTCTCTTTCACCTGCCCGAAAGTCTCGAGTTCCATACCTTCGCATGAGGATAACAACTATCCCCCGAGATAAACCCTATATCTACCCAATCGCAAATCTTATTCTAAACTATCAAGGATTTTGAGCACGAGAAGAAGAGATGAGAAATGTCCTCGAAGCTTGACGAACAGAGCGCGCAATCCGTATGTTGGGAATCAACAATCACCCTTCTTTTCAACAAGTTTGATTTAGTAGGCAGCCTATCAAGCACCATCCTCCAAATAAAAGTTTGAATTTTTGCCGGTAGGACCGTTTTCCCAAGGATCTCCAGGAGGATTGCGCTGTCTCTTTGAAAATCATAAGCAGAGGCAGAAGAAGTTAAAGCGGAATAGAAAGAACTAACCTTATACGAATAAGAATCATCAAGAAGCCATTTCCAATTATCGGCAACATAAATGTTAGCTGCAATCTGATTCAATAAATTGCTACAGTCAGTCCACTCCAGTTCATAATTGGATTCCGCATCTATCAACGTTTCTCTCAAATTCCAAACCCATTGACCGTCCTCCCAAGCTCCCATCTCACTAACACTCGATACTTTCCTAGAACAGCCCTGAAAAAGACGTTGAAACCTACTTTTAAGCGGCAAATCTCCGATCCAAATAGACTGCCAGAACGCTGTGTCACGACCTTCACCAATAGTGCAAGCCGTGAACTTACAGAAGTCCACATAGGAGCCGTTGATTGAACTAGATAGAATATCCTTCATCCAAATTGAGTCAAATTTCGAGCTACCGGCATTGGCGTAAGTTTTCACCTTCATACTCAAGTTACCGTATCTGAGATTTAGCGTCCTTCTCCAAATTTCTATACCGCCGCTTAGAAATCTCCACAACCATTTTGCTATAAGGGCACAATTAAAATGACCAACGTGTTTGATTCCAAGGCCTCCATGTTCCTTTGCAGATAGAATTCCACGATACCGAAGAGATGAATTTTTTATTGGAATTCCCAGCCCAAAGAAAACGCCGTTGGATTGCGATAATATCGTTCATAATTTTCTTGGGAGCCTTGAAAAAAGCCAAGGAATGAATAGGCATGTTAACTAAAACCGAGTTAATGAGGGATACTCTACCTCCCATCGATAAATTTCTCCCAGCCCAATTAGAAAGTTTTCTCCTCAACCGAGACAGAACCGGGTTCCAGAAAGATTGTCAACGATGATTACCTCCTACCGAAAGACCAAGGAAGTTGAGAGGCAGCCTACTAGATTTACAGTGCAGAAAATCTTCAGCTGCAGCAAGAAAAGCATATTCTACACCTATCCCATAAAGACAACTTTTTGAGAAATTAATCTTCAGACCAGAAATCAATTCCAATGCATGCAGGACAGCCTTGAAGATCCAAATATTAGTAACCGATCCATCTCCTATAAGTAGAGTGTCATCGGCGAACTGGAGCAAGTTCACAGTGGCTTGATCGTTGATCTTGAATTCTGATAACAAGTTACCGGCAGCTGCAACTCTAACTAAACATGACAGACCTTCTGCAACTATGGCGAACAGAAACGACGCCAACAGATCGCCCTGCTTCAGCCCTCTACCAATCTTAAAATCTTTCGAAGGACTTTCGTTAATAAGAATCGAAACATAACTATTAAAAACAGAGCCTCAAATCTATTTCAACCAATTAGAACCAAAACCCATCTTGACAAGCATATCATCGAGGTAAGACCAGTCAATACAATCGTAGGCTTTAGCAAAGTCGACTTTGAAAAACAGACAATCTTTGTTAAACCTCTTAGCATAGTCTGCTAATTCATTGGCCAACAGAACCCCATCGTAAATTTGTCGTCCCGGGATGAAATAACACTATTTAATTAAAATCTATTGTGCTTAAAATTATACATCATTTATTTTCTCTCTTTTAATAAAATCATTAAATAGTATTTAATTTTATTTAATTAAAATCTATTGTGTTTAAAATTATACATCATTATAAGATCACATTATTACACTATGACTTAAAAGAGTAAAAAACCACAATCTTAGCACTAAAAAGAAAAAGTAAAAGTCATAATCACAAAAAATATAGATTTTTATTAATGAAATAAAATCTCACTTATAAGAATATAATATAATCCAATATACGACATTTAACATTTATTTATGAACAATAAAAATCTGAATCACAATTATGATATCTTTCAAGATATTCTTAAAAGTATATTCTTAATTTTGCTACTTGAGGAGCATATTAAAGAAACATAATTAATTTTTCTCTTAAGATTGTGTGATAAATAAAAAAGGAGACATTTTAGTAATTTATAATTCATCAATTGGTACTAAAAAGCAAAATTATAATTGAGATTTTTTTCTCTCATTACTTAATATTATATATTATATTTACATATTATATATATTTGTGTGGTATAAGAAAAATAAAAAAGATGGTTAAGAACAAGAAGAAAAGAGAGAAGAAAAGAGGAAAGAAAAGAAGATAATAGAAAGGATAAAGAAGGAAAAGATGGGAAGAAGAAGAAGAACCAAGGAAGCTCATCAACATCGTTTCATCATCTTCATCTCCTCAAGGTGAGTTTCAAGATAATGTTAACAATTGGGGAGAATTTCAGGGAAATAGGGTTACAGTTTATGGGTGTTTGCTAATACTTGATAATCTTGTTGATTTACATTCTTCTATGTGTTATTCCTTGAACTCTATATATTGTTTTGGTGTGTGGGTGGTTGTGTTGTTATTAAGAACACCAAAGTTGAGGTTGTGTTGATTCATGATAAAATAATTGTGTATTTGTGTGGAATCATGATAATATGACTGTGTGTTCATGTTGATTCATGATAATATGTTTTGTAGTTGATTATTAGTGATTATTTTTGTTGAATTCAAGAGCTTATTTAAATGAATGGTTTGACATGAGTTGATATAGTTAGAAATGAGATGGATTATGTTGAAAGAAGTGTGTTTATGACAGTTTATGAGTTTGGTTGTTTTGAGATGGTTAAAGGTTGAAGAAAATGTGAAAAATTATGGTTTTATATGAAAATCAGGGTTTAGAGTCGATACATTCGAGTTATGAGTCGACTCATACTGAACGTTTTTCTAAAAACCAAGTTTTTGCCTGTTTGGATTCGAAACCTAAGGCTATGGGACGATACATTCTATTTTGAAAAAAAATGAAGAATTAAAATTGTCATAATTTGAGTTTCCTAACTCGAAATGAAACGCGGTTGGATGCGTTGAAAAACTCTTTTAAACCTCTATTAGATGGTGAAATAAAAGCATGATTTTATTCAAATTATTGATATGATAGTGATAATAAACTATCATGTATTATATGATGAAGTTGAAGTTGGTTAAATACCTTATTCTTTGTTTCTGCCATAGAACGCGAATGTTGGCTCCAATTGATGCGAGAACGGATGTGTTAGGAAGCTAAACAATCGTTTTGATTATAGACTTGAGTTTATTATAAATTATGTGGAATGCTTATTTCGCAAATACTCACTAAACATATAACATTCCAATTTGCACTAGAATATTATAATATGACAAATTAAGTTATATTAGAAGAATAAGTTCACGTTCAATGTTAGACAAGAGTTCTTCAACTCCTTATCTGTATTTTATTCTTTGATAGTAAGAACTTGGTTTAATGATTCTAGTTCTTCAATCGCCTCTGCCTTCACCTCTAATTCTTTTTGCAAAATATTATTTACCTTGCAAACAAAATTAGAGATGGAAAGAAGAGTGGTTGAAGATCTACTATCATTAAACCAAGTTCTAATTGTAAAAGAATAACATGCAGTTAACAGTGTGAAAAATTCTTGTCAAGAAATGAACGTGTACTTATTTTCCTAATACAATTTTATCAATCATATCATAATTTTTAATAAAGTTTAGAAAGTTATATATTCAATAAGGGATTGGAAAAACACTCAATCCAGATAATATATAATACATTCATTTTTAAACAAATATTAACAACAACATTCATAAAAAATAAACCATAAACAACAAACATATTAAGTCATAAAATGTTTCAGAAACTTACCATACATGTCCCATAATGGCATGTCAACAATGGATGAAGATAAATTTAGACATGCAAACTTGTGTATATTTTGAATGTATATCATTCTAGATCTTTGACACAAGTTTACAAGACTAAATTTAGCTTCATCCTCTTTATTGAAAGAAGTATCCATACCTACAAGTCAATACAAGAAAGAAGTTCAAACATCATGAAACAAGATATTGAAACAGATTTTGAAAACAAAAACTATCAAGTAAACGAACCTGTAAATATTCATTAGATAAGATTTGTTGTTATAGTTTCATTTTGGGGTTTCCATATGAGAGAGACGAGTGATAGAGTTGTTAGGGTTTCGTTTTGAGATAGACGAGTGAAAGAGTTGTAAGGTTTTTATTTTGAGAGAGACGATTATTATATACATGAAGCGATAGATGGTTTCGCTTAAATATAAATAAAGTATCACCTGTCATCATAGTTGGTAATAAAAACAGTGGTTATATACAAGGTCAATAATATTTTTATCACGATAAATGATTAATTTTTGGTGTTGGGATTCGAACCATTTCACTTAGTGTACCTTTCACTACGGTTGCTTCATTGACCGTTGTGACATGTCCTCTAATAAATACCAAAAAAATGCGTTCAAAAATAAATTATTACCATGGTTAACAATATGCCCGTTGTAAAATTGGTGTTACGAAAGGTCTATTTTGTAGGAGTGAATGATTGTTTTGAATTGGTGAACTCAAGTGTACATGTTTCCATACAATTCAAAAATCTTCAAGATGCTTAAGTGTTTTTCCTCTTGAACGACTTAAGTTAGGAATTCATTAGATACCATATAGAGCCGAGTGAACCTATAAGATAGGGGAACTCACTAAGATTATTATCTCAACCCAGTATTATTGTTGTTTTTCAGGTTTTGTTTACATGTTATATGCAATAAAAATTGTTTGTTGATGTTTTGAAGGATTCTGGTTATTATGATATTCTGCTGCGGATTATGTGCAATCGAAGATACTATACATATCTCTTAGTTTTATTTAGGCAATATTGTTTATCATGTGCCATAGATGTATTTTTACTTTGGACATGTGTATATAATGATGTTGTTAGCCACGTGTGTTGTATCAATACCAAATTAATATTTCGTATAATGTATTTTCTAGATGTATATTATACGAGATATTACACAATCCTTCAACAAACGACATTATTCTTTGCGAACAATGTCATAAATGAAAAAAAAACATTATTTGAACAATCTTTCAAGGATGATGTAATCTTTTTGTTTGTTTTTCAAGAACTATATTATAGATCTTCAAACAAGAATAAAGAAAAAAACTAAGAAATTGTGGAATCCTTCTTAAATACTTCACTATTATTGATGCAATCATTTTATAATTGAATAATATTATTGATGCAATAATTTTTAACATAGTTGATGCAGTCCTTCTTGAATTCGTTAATATTATAGATGTAATCTTTCTTTGATTTGTTAATATTATAGCTACAATCCTTCTAGGATGCGTTATAATCATTTTTGTCATTCTTCTGGAATAACAATTCTTTCATGATTATATTACAAAGTTTTTACATCGAAACACAAACAAAAATTGTGAAATCTTTCAGCGATATTTTAAAATTATTCATGCAATCCTTTTGAGATGCATAAAAATTTTCATATTTTTTTGTTCTTTTTCTAATCAATAAATCAATAAAAAATAGGTAGAATTACTAATATATATTATAAAAAAAAACAAAAGAAATAATGTTATGAATTATTCTAACCGTATAACCTTTGAGCCAATTTTAGTCGTAGAATTTTATAAAATATCATGCTGATAACAAGTCTTAAAATAGTAAGAAAGAACAAAAAACTACAGAGCAAGGAATAAAGATTTGTATTGTACTCTTTTCAAAAATCTCAGTTACATTACAATATAAATTTTATTTATAGAACATACATGTAATTTGCATGAATATGAATAAGACTGAATACCAATATCAATTACATTAAATTAAAGTATATTAAAGAACAACAAACATCTATATTAAATATTATATATTAACAACAGTTTTGAAGTTTATTGACCTGTCTTATTTTATTGCACGCTTTCTAACTATCATAAAAGCATTATACAATACTAAAATTACCATAAAAGACATATTCTTTAATTAATAAAAATATATACATTTATTTTACCAAGACTAGCGTACAGACACTCGCGTGTCTGTCCGTTTTTTTAATGCACGCATATAAAAATTTAAAAGATATTTTTTATTTAATTTTAATTTTAAATAGAAATTAAGTAAGAAGTTAGTAGGAAATTAGGTAGGAAGTTATGTAGAAAATTAATGAAAATTATTGAATAAGTTATATATTAAAGTAAGGGTAAAATTAGAAAAGAAATAGCCTACACCAAAACATCATATTTTCCCTTTATATATGTTATAGATAAATGACCATAAAAGACATATTCTTTAATTAATAAAAATATATACACTTATTTTATTAAGACTAGCGTACAGACACTCGCGTGTCTGTCCGTTTTTTTAATGCACGCATATAAAAACTTAAAAGATATTTTTTATTTAATTTTAATTTTAAATAGAAATTAAGTAAGAAGTTAGTAGGAAATTAGATAGGAAGTTATGTAGGAAATTAATGAAAATTATTGAATAAATTATATATATTAAAGTAAGGGTAAAATTAGAAGAGAAATAGCCTACACCAAAACATTATGTTTTCCCTTTATATATGTTATAGATAAATGACCATAAAAGACATATTCTTTAATTAATAAAAATATATACACTTATTTTATTAAGACTAGCGTACAGACACTCGCGTGTCTGTCCGTTTTTTTAATGCACGCATATAAAAACTTAAAAGATATTTTTTATTTAATTTTAATTTTAAATAGAAATTAAGTAAGAAGTTAGTAGGAAATTAGGTAGGAAGTTATGTAAGAAATTAATGAAAATTATTGAATAAGTTATATATTAAAGTAAGGGTAAAATTAGAAGAGAAATAGCCTACACCAAAACATCATGTTTTCCCTTTATATATGTTATAGATAAATGACCATAAAAGACATATTCTTTAATTAATAAAAATATATACATTTATTTTACTAAGACTAGCGTACAGACAGACACTCGCGTGTTTGTCCGTTTTTCTAATACACACTCGCGTGTCTGTCCGTTTTTTTAATGCACGCATATAAAAACTTAAAAGATATTTTTTATTTAATTTTAATTTTAAATAGAAATTAAGTAGGATGTTAATAGTAGGAAATTAGGTAGGAAGTTAGGTAAGAAATTAATGGAAATTATTGAATAAATTATATATTAAAGTAAGGGTAAAATTAAAATAGAAATAGCCTACACCAAAAACCCACGTTTTCATATATATATATATATCTTATAGATAAATGTTATTACCCTATAAAAGAAACGATGCAACCTTACAAACGAATGGATTGGAACCTGGTTAGTTCTGTACTACAAACATTTTTCCTTCTCCTTAGAAATTTATAAGAACTAACATTACCCATAACAACAGAAACACAGTCCCAAATTTTAAAAATACAATTTAAACACCTAACACTATTCTAAAACTTGGGAGTTCTTTTTCTTTTTGCTGAAAACATTGACTCCCCAAATAGTGATACGTAGTGTGAGGAACAAGGCCAAGAACAACAACATTCCAGCCGAAATAATATACAATAGTTTTATTAACTTTTTTTCTTCACCCCAAACAACATCTGGGGTAAGCATTCTTAGTGCAGTTATGTAAGTCACAACAAGACTTGTGAGAGTGAGACACATCCCAACTGATAAAATCCCAATCGGAAACCTATGATTCAAACGAATTCCACTCACAAGCAAAAATAAAACACATAGTGAAGAAATAAAACATATAGTGTTCGAATAAATGTACAAAATATAATCACTTGGATGTAAAACGCCCAAGACAGTTTCACCCGGACATTGTTGTACGTTTTGGATGAAGATACATCGCGTAACTCCGTCATCTTTAACCGGCCTAATGCCGCCAGGTGGATTAAGACCTGTTTGAAATGTCATTGTTGTGATAATTGTTGCTATTAAGCCCAAATTTCCTCTCATTTGTTCCAACCATTTATCCTCCATGTCTTCGTGAACCATCCAACTCTCTATTTGTTCTAATACTTTTCTCCAACCTTTCTTTGCTTCCTCATTCCTTGATGGGTCAACAGAACCGCCATTAATATCCACTTCATTCTTCATTGTCTCTTCTTCAAAACAACCATTAAAAACAAGTACAATGTATTTAAGAATCAAACATACACTGCAACAAAATCTGTATAATATTTCAAATTATAGACACTTAAAAATGTGAATATCTTAAAGACATACCTTAATTAAATTAGTATACGATAGTTCGAAATACTAACTGTATTATGAGAAGGAGTAAGCTTTTGAAGCAATGTTTGGTCTAAATAGTATTGCAATTATGAACTATGTTTGATATCAAAGAATCTAATACAACCATATTACTAACCAACGAATTATCCTCAATTCCTTTCTCATTGCCAGAACAGAACCTGTGAAGCATTTGAAAAAGGACTAGAGGAGAGAGATACTTTTTTTATGTGTAAATATGAAGTTAAAGAAAAAGGAGAAGGACCCTACAAAAATATAATAATAAATCACTTAACAACAATAATTTATAATTGTATGGTCGGTTTCTTGAACCAAATCCTTTTTCTTTCCTACTTTTACAGTAGCAATGGACACGCTTGAGTCTGAAGTTGTTGTTTTCATTGCTTTCACGCTAAACCAAGTATAGAACAAGAGTATGAAAATATTAATTAAGTAATACAATTTAATATTCACTGAAAATATTAAAATTATAGCATATTATTTAATGAATGAATAATCAACAATAATAAAAACGGTGTATCTTGTAAGATTTGAGAGATTGTCGCCGGAGAAAATATGTACGAGAGAATTACTACCCTCATTGTCGTTAGGTTTTCAATGTATTAATCGTCTAATAGAGCAACGCTTAAATAACTAAACGGCTGAGGGAAGAGACCTCTCATTAGACTTAACTAAATTATTTAGTCAATCACGGTCCATTCAACCACAAAACTCAATTGAATAATTCATCAATAATTAGTGTTTTATAAGAATTAACTATGATGTAATTTATTAATAATTAATTATGTCAATCGTTATTTAATTAATTAAATAATTAATCTAACAATCTCTCACTTGGATGTCGATAATTAATTATTAAAATAATATTTTAATTTAAAAATATAAATAATGATCAAAAAACTTATCATTCAAAAGAGAATTGAACTTTAACATTGCAGAAATTATATCTGATACGGAAAACAAATCATATATATTTAATACTCACAACTTATATAAAGAATGATGAATTTAAAGTAACATATTTAAAATAAGAGAAGTATGTTATTAAGAATGGCCCAAGCATATGAATATGCTAATGATAAACTCCTACTAACTCAAAATAACACAAGATTTACTCGGATTTGGATCCTCTCCTTTTTTATATATCATGTCATCTATCATGTTTCTAATCTAACTGTTCAGAATTTATAATGAATAATTAAATAACAAAGACAAAAATAACAAAGACAAATTACTTATTCATTTCTCTCTCTTTTTAAATGACTTTAAATACTACTTACTCATGTGTATAAGTATGTGGTTAGTGATTTTAGTAATGAGTTTTCAAATTAAAGGTTAAAGAATATCTAGATAGATCTAAGAATGGTAATTATATATATGCATACCCTATTACTTTAGTAATTACATTTAATCATAATTAAATAACTTCATAACACAATATCATATTTGATAGGAGTATTGATATTTACATGTACTTTTATTTTATGACTTGACAAATGTAAATTATTGAAGATATAATAACAAAATGTTATTGCATGCTTAATAACTACTATGTCTTTTCAATATCGACCTAAATATCAAACTATGATATTTCTTGAGATGAAGTGAATTATATATATATATATATATATATATATATATATATATATATATATATATATATATATATATATATATATATATATATATATATATATATATATATATATATATATATATAGTATTAAAAAAATACTACTTCTTATAGTTATTATATATTTTGAAGCCTTTTTAAAATATGTCATATTTATAATTCACACACGAATATATGACAATATAAGAATAATAGTCTAAAACTTTAGATTATATTATTATATACACATGCGCTCCCACTTATTCAATAGAATAAAGATTTATCAGAGTCTACTAGTATTAAATACTTTGATATATAATGAGATATTAATTTTATTTTTAGAACAAAACTAAGCAAAAAAGTGGTTCTATAATATATTACAATTAGAGTTTTACAAACTCAACCACATATTTTACACGTAAATAGAATATTGTATTATTTAGATAATTTCACATGAAATAGTATGATGGTCATATAAAAGATTTATTTTGATTTGAGTGAGATCAAATTCTTATAATTTTAAATAGAACATAAGATTATATACAACATCCTAATAACTTACTCAAAACTCATATGCTACAAATATAACTACACATATTTGAGAAATATTGTATGTTATATGTTGCGAAAAAATGAGACTTTAATTTATTTAATATTGATGATATAACAAAAATAGTAGTAAACTTTCATCAACATAAGACTATAATATCTTCAACATAACTCACTATATATAATATTATATGAAATAAATAGTATTTATTTCTTATTTCTAATATGATTGACATGTTAAACTCTCTCAGAGAATAATAGTTTAATTAAGAATAAGCATTTTAAAAAACATTTTAAATAAATATTCTATTATTTTCTATATCATATTATGGTTATTTTAAGTAATGTCACACTGATAGGGTTTGTCCATAACTTTCATAATACTTAAAGAATTGAAATCTATTTTAATGAACGATTGAATTTCATAAAGTATTATATGTCTTAAAAATTATTTCTTTATTATCAACTAATAGTTTTAACAATATTAAATAAGAAATATAACAATGTATAAATATTATATTATCAAAAAAATTTAATAGCAATAGGGTACATAATCATAAAATATAAGTATATTGAACAAAATAAATTATATTAATAATAGCATACCGATAGGATATAACTATTATCAATATAATATTTACTATATTAAAAATAAATTTAATTATGTTATTACACAATATTTGTATAATTATACTCACGATATGTAAGTTACAATCATACGAATTAAAAATACTTATATTTTATTCAAAATCAAAAAATTTATATAATTATATTTAAGATAAGTAAGATTATAATTACACAAATTAATAGTGATTACTTAATTATTCAAAATAAAACTATCAAATAATAATATTTCGAATATTTCCAAAAAGCTATAATTTCTTTTTAGTTAAACCTATGATAATAAATCAATTAATAGCAAATAATTACAAACTTATAGCACATATCCACCATTAGAGCGGAATTATCTCCATGCTAACGGATGTTAATTCAAACTATAGAAAAGTGAACAATTTTTCTATGGGTTGAATTAACATAATTCCATAAAAAAATTTAATTCAATACTAAAAATTTGTGGTTTTGTGAAATCTTTTTTATGTTGAGATAATAATTGGTCTTCAACTCTATTATCTTTCATTAACTATTAATTAAATAATATCAAACAGTAAATACCTCAACAAAATTTATAAAATATCGCTCAAATGACACCTTTAAGTGATTCATGCCATTAACAACAAAAAGAGTTATGCTAACAACCATACAAAAAGTGCTCTATGGACAAGGCAAAGGAAAATGGGTCTAAAGAAATAATCCAAAACCGATCTTAATAGCCTCTAAAAAATAAGAGAAAAATAGTAGGGGTCATATATGACCAGTAGTGGTTATGACTCTAGTAGGGGTTATTTAGGAAACACCCTAAATTTAGAGAACACTCGATACTTAGATAACATCCGAAACTTAGATAACACCCAGTACTTACGTAAGTCTTTGGTTCTGCCAGCTTCAACACCCATTATTTAGCAAAACACCCAATACTTAAGTAACACCCAATATTTAGGTAAACACCCTAAACAGTGAACACCCATTATTTATCAAAACACCCAATAATTAGGGAACATCCAATATTTAGGTAAACACCCTAAACTTAGTGAACACCCAATACTTAGATAAACACCTTAAATTTAGTGAACACCCAATACCTAGGTAAACACCCTAAACTTAGCGAACACCCAACACTTAAGGAACACCCAATACTTAAGGAACACCCTAAACTTAGTGAACACCCGGTACTTAGGAAACACCCTAAACTTAGTGAACACCCGATACTTAGATAACACCCGAAACTTAGATAACACCCAGTACTTACGTATGTTTTTGGTTCTGCCAGCTTCAACACCCATTATTTAGCAAAACACCCAATACTTAGGGAACACCCCATATTTAGGTAAACACCCTAAACTCAGTGAACACCCATTATTTAGCAAAACACTCAATACTTAGTGAACACCCAATACTTAGGTAAACACCCTAAACTCAGTAAAAAACCCATTATTTAGCAAAATACCCAATACTTAGGGAACACCCAATATTTAGGTAAACACCCTAAACTTAGTGAACACCCAATACTTAGATAAACACCCTAAACTTAGTGAACACCCAATACCTAGGTAAACACCCTAAACTTAGTGAACACCCAACACTTAAGGAACACCCAATACTTAAGGAACACCTAACACTTTAGGAACACCCAATACTTAAGGAACACCCTAAACTTAGTGAACACCCAGTAGTTAGGAAGTACCCTAAATTTAGTGAACACCCAATACTTAAGGAACACCCTAAACTGAGTGAACACCCAGTACTTAGGAAACACCCTAAACTTAGTGAACACCCAGTACTTATAAATAATGAGCGTTGTCTAAGTATTGGGTGTTCACTAAGTTTAGGGTGTTTCCTAAGTACTGGGTGGTCACCGTGTTTAGGGTGTTCCTTAAGTATTGGGTGTTCACTAAGTTTAGGGTGTTTCCTAAGTACCGGGTGTTCACTAAGTTTAGGGTGTTCTTTAAGTATTGGGTGTTATATAAGTTTAGGGTGTTTCCTAAGTATTGGGTGTTCACTAAGTGTTGGGTGTTCCTTAAGTATTGGGTGTTCCTAAAGTGTTGGGTGTTCCTTAAGTATTGGGTGTTCCTTAAGTGTTGGGTGTTCCTTAAGTGTTGGGTGTTCCTTAAGTGTTGGGTGTTCACTAAGTTTAGGGTGTTCCTTAAGTGTTGAGTGTTCCTTTAGTATTGGGTATTCCTTTAGTGCTGGGTGTTCACTAAGTTTAGGGTGTTTACATAGGTATTGGGTGTTCACTAAGTTTAGGGTGTTTACCTAAATATTGGGTGTACCCTAAGTATTGGGTGTTTTGCTAAATATTGGGTGTTCACTAAGTTTAGGGTGTTTACCTAAATATTGGGTGTTCCCTAAGTATTGGGTGTTTTGCTAAATAATGGGTATTCACTAAGTGTAGGGTGTTTCTTAAGTACTGGGTGTTCACTAAGTTTAGGGTGTTCCTTAAGTATTAGGTGTTCCTTAAGTGTTGGGTGTTCACTAAGTTTAGGGTGTTTACCTAGGTATTGGGTGTTCACTAAGTTTAGGGTGTCTATCTAAGTATTGGGTGTTCACTAAGTTTAGGGTGTTTACCTAAATATTGGGTGTTCCCTAAGTATTGGATGTTATTTTCTAAGTATTGGGTATTTTTGCTAAATAATGGGTGTTGAAGTTGGCAGAACCAAAGACTTACGTAAGTACTGGGTGTTATCTAAGTTTCGGGTGTTATCTAATTATCGGGTGTTCTCTAAATTTAGGGAGTTTCCTAAGTACTAAGTGTTCCTTTAAGTACTGGGTGTTATCTAAGTATTGGGCGTTCCCTAAGTTTAGGGTGTTTATGCATTGGGTGTTTATGAATGGAACACCCATGAGTTATCTAAGTATTGGGTGTTCACTAAGTTTAGGGTGTTTAACTAAGTATTGGGTGTTCACTAAGTTTAGGGTGTTCCTTAAGTATTGGGTGTTATCTAAGTTTAGGGTGTTTCCTAAGTATTGGGTGTTCACTAAGTGTTGGGTGTTCCTTAAGTATTGGGTGTTCCTAAAGTGTTCGGTGTTCCTTAAGTGTTGGGTGTTCCTTAAGTATTAGGTGTTGCTTAAGTGTTGGGTGTTCACTAAGTTTAGGGTGTTTACCTAGGTATTGGGTGTTCACTAAGTTTAGGGTGTTTACCTAAATATTGGGTGTACCCTAAGTATTGGGTGTTTTGCTAAATATTGGGTGTTCACTAAGTTTAGGGTGTTTACCTAAATATTGGGTGTTCCCTAAGTATCGGGTGTTTTGCTAAATAATGGGCGTTCACTAAGTGTGGGGTGTTTCTTAAGTACTGTGTGTTCACTAAGTTTAGGGTGTTCCTTAAGTATTGGGTGTTCCTTAAGTGTTGGGTGTTAACTAAGTTTAGGTTGTTTACCTAGGTATTGGGTGTTCACTAAGTTTAGGGTGTTTATCTAAGTATTGGGTGTTCACTAAGTTTAGGGTGTTTACCTAAATATTGGGTGTTCCCTAAGTATTGGGTGTTTTGCTAAATAATGGGTGTTCACTAAGTTTAGGGTCTTTACCTAAGTATTGGGTGTTTTGCTAAATAATGGGTGTTGAAGCTGGCAGAACCAAAGACTTACGTAAGTACTGGGTGTTATCTAAGTTTCGGGTGTTATCTAAGTATCAGGTGTTCTCTAAATTTAGGGTGTTTCCTAAGTACTGGGTGTTCCTTTAAGTACTGGGTGTTATCTAAGTATTGGGCGTTCCCTAAGTTTAAGGTGTTTAGGCATTGGGTGTTTATGCATGGAACACCCATGAGTTATCTAAGTATTGGGTGTTCACTAAGTTTAAGGTGTTTAACTAAGTACTGGGTGTTCACTAAGTTTAGGGTGTTTACCTAAGTACTGGGTGTAACCCCTACTAGAGTCATAACCCCTACTGGTCATATATGACCCCTACTAGATATAACCCCTACTAGAGTCATAACCCCTACTGGTCATATATGACCCCTACTAGAGTCATAACCCCTATTGGTCATATATGACTCCTACTAGATATAACCCCTACTAGAGTCATAACCCCTACTGGTCATATATGACCCCTACTATTTTTCTCTTATTTTTAGAGGCTATTAGGATGGGCTTTGGATTATTTCTTTAAAAACTAGCCTACCAAAGGGTTCCTGCTGCCAATAACTACTACTTTACTATTAACACAGAACATGCTCATCTAGTGCAACAAGTAACATAAACTAGGAATTCACATCAAATTCAGAAATATCAGAAAAACAGTCCAACAAATTTTATAGATGGATGTCGATACAAACCTGATATAATGTCAGATGGGCATAAAGAGTGGTAACTTCAGTCTATGGGGTTTGAACTTCTCCTGATACTTCGGATCTTTGGTACTTAAGATAGAACAATAAATTCTAGTTGTTCTGTGACATAATCAGCCAAAATAATCTCAGAACAAAGTCAAGACACACAACATTTGCATAAAAGCTTGAAGATCTTTAATTCCAATTCCAAATTCATCAAAGAAAAATTTCACATAAATTAAAACAATGGCTTCTTGGTCTGCAGAAAATGCCATCAAAGCCTATCTCGGCACTTTGAAAATGGTGAGTAGTACTCAACAATAATTAACACATCAACATGACATTATTTTTCAATACAGAGCAAAAAGTACTCAACAATACTCAACAATATTTCAATAGAATTGTACACACATCAACATGACATTATATTTCAAGAAGAAAAAAGGATTTAAGTGTTGTTTCTGTCTCAACATCAATTAAGATTTTTCTCTACTTTGGTATCCATATTTACATCAATTAACACATGATATTGGCTCTTATAAATTTTTCAATATCTTTCCGGCATTATGAATGGTTGATTGACTTTAGAGAAATCAACAAGGGACCTAGAAATCTCATTATTTTCTAGTGTATATTTGTATTGGTTGAATGAGTTAGTTGCACTTTTTTTAATTAAGTGTCACAAATTAAGTATACAAATTGTAACGTGTTAACATCAAAAGGAAGGTACTGAATGTACTCATAGTAGGAAACAACCAAATCATAGAATCTAGGGACAATTATACCAAACATGTTATGGAATCATGGATTTGTTAGATGTGAAACAGAGATACAACGTATAAAAGTCCTAAATTTTAATATCTGCAGAAAAGCAGAGACAGTTATAATGTTTGGGGTGAGAGGGTAGATCAAGAAACTTATACAAGTTGAATTAAGAGTTAAAAGAGGTTGAAAATCTATAGCTGTGGTTTTACATACAATTCCTTTCATTTCCTTAATAAATTGAAAAATATCAGCCTCACTGAAATATAACCAAAAGCAAATCAGAAAATTCATACAGCTAGTTGAAAATGAGTTTTTCAATAGTTGAAAATGAGTGCAGACTACAGCTAGCAATCTCAGGACTAATAATTAGATAAAGACCAATCTATTTTGGCACTTAATCAATAAGCTCGATATGTTAGTTTATATCACCTCCGAGAGAGGGTACCTGGCAGTTCCATCTAGAGAAGCACTAGCAATATTGTTTCCAGATGCAGAGAAGCGGCACCGACTGATTGGACTGGTGTGCAAGTCAAGCATACCGTTCACTTTAACACACCAATACACTAACTATTTTCCTAACTCTTTTCCAATTTCTAACAATTGTTTCAATCACCTCTAATCTCCAAATAATTAACATAACAATTCAAACAATCCAAACTAACGTCAAATAATTTCTAAGTCCAATTAACTTACTAAGTGTCACTAACATCAGCTCCCAACATCATCTAGAAAGCCTCACTGAAAATTCATACAAAATTTACACGCATATAGGCAGAGTATATACACACATCAACATGACATTAACACTGAAAATCACAAGCAGAATTCATATGCAGAAAAAATCACAAAGATATCACGCATAGAAGGCAGAGTATACGAATTGAGCAGATACACACAGAGTCATAGAAGGCATAGAAGGCAGAGTATACGAATTGAGCAGATACACACAGAGTCATAGAAAAGGATCACAAAACATACAAACATTAAGGCATCACAACAATAAGACATAAATTACAATGAAAAGAAGCAGAACAAACACGACACACACACAACTAATCAATACCATATAAAGCAATTTGAATTAATTAACTATCTCTAACTCAATGACCCACCAAAATAACACAGGGCTACAAATTATTACCTTTTACCAGGATGAACCGAAAATGCGCACACCGCTGAAAACTCGCGCACTATTACGTTTGAAAATTGAGACCTATGAAAACAAAACCGTTAGATTTGTCGGCAGAAAATAGAGAAAGTTGAAGGAGAACATTTACACACACACAAGTTTGGGATGAATGTTAGGGTTTGAGAGAATCGTACCATGAAGAATCAATATGGGATGAAGAACAAAATGTTAGGGTTTGGGAGAAGCTCGTACGATGAAGAATCAATTTGGGATGAATGTTAGGGTTAAGGAGAAGCTCGTACGTTTGAGAGAATCGTACGATGAAGCTCGTATTTTGGAAGGGACAATGAATCGTTTGAGAGAAGCTCGTGGAGGAAACTGAAAATTTTACTCAGGTTTGGGAGGAAGAATGAAAAGTATACACATATGAGAACGGTGTTAGTAAATAATATTTTATTAAAATAATTAAAAATTATATAAGAACGACTCTAGCCGTTGCTAATAGGAGCCGTTCTCATTGTCCTCTACAAGAACAGTTTTATGCCGTTGTATAAAATTTACAAAAAATTAAATATGCTACTGCAACAAATTATATAATTAGTTGCCTATTACTCTCTACGAGAACAATTTTTTTACTTCCTGAAAATTAGGCGCTGCTATAGAGTAAAAATGTTGTAGTGTCTCCGACTAGTTGTTGAGATACCAACACAACTCCGGAATGATCGGAAGAATGAAGATAATAAGGATTATCATGGTTAGCCATGAGAGCAACTAATCACAAGAAAGAGAAAGGAGGGAGAAGGAAGGAATGAAAAAGAAGGAAGAAGCGGAAGCGAAAATCAGAATTTTTCTGCTGATACCATATTATAATAAAATGATTTTATGGTGAAAAACTCCACAAACTATTGTATTAACAGTGATTTAAGGAATTATAAAAAGAGAAGTTCACTTTTATGTGTGTGTGTGTGTGTGTGTGTGTGTGTGTGTGTGTGTGTGTGTGTGTGTGTGTGTGTGTGTGTGTGTGTGTGTGTGTGTGTGTGTGAAAATGAGAGGAAAGTTAGTGTGTGTGTGTGTGTGTGTGTGTGTGTGTGTGTGTGTGTGTGTGTGTGTGTGTGTGTGTGTGTGTGTGTGTGTGTGTGTGTGTGTGTGTGTGTGTGTGTGTGTGTGTGTGTGTGTGTGTGTGTGTGTGTGTGTGTGTGTGTGTGTGTGTGTGTGTGTGTGTGTGTGTGTGTGTGTGTGTGTGTGTGTGTGTGTGTGTGTGTGTGTGTGTGTGTGTGTGTGTGTGTGTGTGTGTGTGTGTGTGTGTGTGTGTGTGTGTGTGTGTGTGTGTGTGTGTGTGTGTGTGTGTGTGTGTGTGTGTGTGTGTGTGTGTGTGTGTGTGTGTGTGTGTGTGTGTGTGTGTGTGTGTGTGTGTGTGTGTGTGTGTGTGTGTGTGTGTGTGTGTGTGTGTGTGTGTGTGTGTGTGTGTGTGTGTGTGTGTGTGTGTGTGTGTGTGTGTGTGTGTGTGTGTGTGTGTGTGTGTGTGTGTGTGTGTGTGTGTGTGTGTGTGTGTGTGTGTGTGTGTGTGTGTGTGTGTGTGTGTGTGTGTGTGTGTGTGTGTGTGTGTGTGTGTGTGTGTGTGTGTGTGTGTGTGTGTGTGTGTGTGTGTGTGTGTGTGTGAGAAAATGAGAGGAAAGTTAGTTTTAATTTGGTAGATACACAATTATTTTATTAACTAACTATCTAACTAATAATAAGCCTAAAGATGTTAATACTTTCAAAAGTTCATAGTAGCAAATCTTATTGTTTTATTTTTCTTTCTTTCAATTTTGTGATAAAAATGTAGAAACCAAAGATTTATCCCATAACCTTAACTATAGGCATAACTCAAATAATAACTACATCAAAACTGAATTTGTATAATTCTTTGTATAATAAATATATTTTTCTTTTACATATTGAATTTTATTTATAAATTAACTTCAACTCTTTTATTAAAATATTGTGGCATATAATTTGTGTTATTAAATTATATTAATATGTATGTTATAATATTTTGTATTATTTAGTTATTTTAATTTAAATGTTATAAATTTAGCTAGCAATTCATGTTTACCTAGTGGTGAATAAGCATTTTTTTTAAGATAAAAATGTGAAATTAAAATATTCAATTCAATTTTGTAATTAAAATCACAAAAAATGTAACTACAACACCATCAAAAATATTCTATAGTATAACTACAATGGTTAAAATAAATTTATTTAATTATTATTATAAATAAAAATTTATTTTATAAATTTATTAATTAATAATATCTATTATATATTTGGCCCCCTCATCATTTCCGGTCAAGTTCGGCCACTGAATTTTTATTAAGCTTTATGATTTAACAGTGCCCCATCGTGGCTACAATTATTGATATAACATGATTTTTACTTTATGTCACTTAGGAAAGATTAATTATCATTTTATTGCTTTTACTTTCCTGTTTTGGTGAGTTGCATGGCAATGGTGACATGGGTTTTGCTAGTGGACTCATAAGTCACCACCATGTCCCTTCATTTTTTTTGTACATGAAACATGAAAATTTCAGGCATGGAAAGAAATGATTATCTTTAGTAGATAGATATATAGAATATATTTTTGAATCATTTTGAAATGTTTCTTTCTTCCAAAGTGAGTTGATTATTACTTAATTCTATTTGAAAATAAAATTGATTTTAAAGCGAAGAGAAGTGGTTAAGCAGAAGTAAATTTGACAAAACCTTTCTTTGCTTCCTCATTCTTTATCTTTTCAATAGAGCTGCCATGGTTATTCACTCCATTGTCCATTTTCTCTCCTTCAAAACAACCCTCAAATATAACAAAAATAGTCATAATTATATTGACTATTTTTCTTTAAACCTACAATATAACTAATTTTTTGAAACCATCAAATCCATGATCTCGTCTTTATAAAATCAGAATGTACCTTAATTTTAACATAGTTTTTCTCAATACAAAACTCCCTCGTGTCTAGCACTTCTATAACCAAGTATATTAATATAAAATTTATGAAACAATTTTGAGAATCAACACAAGCACTGGAACAAACATGCACTTAAAATGATTTTTGAAATGCTTGAAATTTTACTGGTATTTTTAAAAAAATGCAATGTTATATTGGAAATTTCAACCAAAGTAGAATTTTTGGTAGTTCAATTTTATAAGACTTTCAACGGTTAGGATTTTGTCGAGAATGGTTGTGATAACACCGACCATTTTGTGTAATCCATAATTAATTCAAAGTTGCATAAATATGAGTCATCCATTGTTGAGAAAAACATCTCAAAATGTATCTTCCTCAATTTTTGATTAAGGTAGAAGTGTACTTCAATGGGAGCTACACCTTCAGTAGAGTTTCGCCTTCTAGATGGCACCACATCTCTTGCCGCCTTAACATCCAAGTTAAATGAATTGTTTTCTGGTACTGCTAACAAAAAGGTGAGAAAGATCAAGTTTCGTGAAGATTGGATTGATACTGATGGAAGAGTGAAATACAATCTTATTAAGTTGAAGACCAACAAAAAATTGACATGACTCCAACTTAGAACGAGTACATTCTACAATATCCACGACTAAATCTCCGTCCTAACACCACCAGGTGGATTAAGAGCTATTTGAAAAGTCATTGTTGAGATATCAGTGGCTATTAGGCCCAAATTTCCTCTCATTTGTTCCAACCATTTATCTTTGTCTTTATAAACCATCCAACTCCATACAAGTTTTAATACTTTCCTCCAACCTTTCTTTGCTTCTTCCTTCTTTATCTTTTCAATAGAGCTGCCATGGTTATCCACTTCATTGTCCATTGTCTCTCCTTCAAAATAACCATCAAATATAACAAAAATTGTCATAATTAACTTTTTTTTTTTAAAACCTATAGTATAACTAATTTTTTGAATTCATCAAATCTATCTCGTCTTTATAAAATCAGCCTGTGCCTTATTTTTAACAATAGTTTTTTTCAATACAAGACTCCCTCGTGTCTAGCACTTTTGAAACCAAGTATGATTAATATAAAATTTATGAAAAAATTTTGAGAATCAAAACAAGCACTGCAACAAACATGCACTCAAAATGATGAGCCTATTCGTTAAACTACTGAAAACTGTAGTCTTGGCTTAACACTATATGGACTCAACATAAGAATTGCAAAACTAACTCTCAACACAGCTGCAGGAAGTTTAGCAGACTTGGGTTAATGCAACATATTACTCGTACCTTCAGCTGAAAGAAGATGGTGACCTTTTCAAAAAAAAGTTATTTGTGTTTTCTGCAGGTAGTGTGGTTACGAAGCAAAATAATACACATATATATAACAGGGATAAACTTAATTAAATAGTAAAATTTACTTCAAATCATAGCATTTTAATTGAATATAATATAATGGTCATTAAGTAAAAAAATTTTTTTGATAAAAATAAAATAATAAAAAAAACTAATTTAATCATTATATTAGATTCAATTCAAAAATTATGATTTTGATTAATTTTAAAAAAGATTAATCTAAAATTCTTACACCAATTTTCAATTGTTAATATGAATAAATTAAACAATCATATAAATAATCTATTTTTTAATTTTATTTAATATGACAGTTTGATTCAATCTTATTAACGGTTGAGATTTAGTGTAAGTATTTTAGACTTATAGTTGTTGTTAATGGATCCTGCCTTTATTTTAACGGTTGAGATTTAGTGTAAGTATCTTTGTTAACACTAATACTACTACGTTTATACTTTCCATTTTTGTAATATCGCAAATTGGATGCGCCTGATATATTTTTTATTTTTCAAAAGTTATTTAATCACGGTTGAGGTAAAGGACCCTAGTGATAAAGTAAGTGTTATATATTTTTTTTCTTTTTTCCTATTACAACAAGTACGTGTCACTTAAGTTAATAAATAAATAATTGAAAACAATTTAACCACGGTTTTACTATACAATCATTGTAATAAGATCTACATTTCATTGTGGTTGAATGTAGTAATCATGGTCAAAGGTTTTCTTGATAAATTTAAAACAAAACATATTCATTATTTCCTTCATAACATGTCATAAGCGAACTAGCGAACCAACGAATCAGAGACGACAACGATAGTGATAGGAAAATCTTCATCTTCACAATCTTCATTCATTTGAATCTTCATTCTTGATAGTCTTCACTATCTTCATTATTGGTCTCTTCCTCTTCGAAGTACAATATGTTTCGTGCAAACCTCACTCTCTTCCTCATCTTCCTAAATCTTGATAATCTTCACTATCTTCATTCTTGTTTGATTTTGTGGTCCTTTTCATATAAAGTTCATATGCTTTATGTTTTATTGTTGGATTTAGCAGTGAACAAAAATATTATAACTCTACTACAATGGATATCCATATACTTAAAATTTAGAGTTGGATTTTGTTGTGTCGTTCACAATATTATTGTTATCTTCAAGTGCTTTTATTTAAATGCAAGTGTGTTTCTAATAATATCAATGGTGTACAAACTGATGTCTTAGGATTCACTCGGGTCGACTTTAGCAAGGAAAATTATATGACTGAACCATTCATCATGGCTTCACAAGCAAAACAAATTTTCTATGTGACCGACCCTTCGGACACATCGGAGAAATGGTCAATCGTTTTACGAGAAAAAGACATTTCTAATAGTGATGAAAGTTTTGATATTCCTTCTATTCCTTCTTACAGAACAAAACTGCCTACCACATATGAGAAAATTGATATAGATATTGGCATGGGCAAATAAGGGATGCGGTACTAAGTATAGTCAATATTAAAAAAAGATAAGATTTACATGGAAAAACTAGTAAGTTTCTCCCATTTATTCCACCAAACAATTACATAATACAATTACATGATTCTTTTGGATAAATAAACCAAATTAAAGTGCAGAACATAGGCGTATTTTAGCCACACACTTAATTCAAATTACAAGAAGTATAAGTACAACAACAATGAAATCTTATTTCACTATGTGAAATCATCTACATGATTCAAATTACAACAAATACAAATACATAGTTGACACTCTTAAAAGACATATTTATTGTGACAGATTCTGAAACCATAAAGACTCATTGATTTTAATTTCTTGGATGCGAAATTTATTGACACCCCATACAGTTGCAAACTTTATGGACACCCCTCACAATAGGTCGAAGAATGAAAAAAGCAGCAAGAAGTACAACAGACGAAGCCCAAATAACAACAGATAAACCAAACACACTATCTAAAAGATTATTCCAAATGGCGTCTGGTGTGACCATAAAAACAGCAAATAAGTAGGTAAGAGCAAGACTTGTGAGTGTGACACACATTCCAAAAGACAAAAGCCATATTAGAACTGTTTTACGTATAGGAATTCCACTAACAAGAAAGAAAAGAACACTAAGTGATGAAATGAAACAAATTAAATTGCATACCAAAAATGCAAGATAATCGCCGCTTTTTGAAGTAGCCATGATAGCTTCTCCAGCGCATATATGATATGGCTTCTGAAACGAACAAAATGTATGGTTTGTGGAAAAGGGAATATCGTTCTTACTGACTTGCACGACGCCACCAGGTGGATTTGTGCCGAGTGAAAATGTTATAGTTGCGGTTATAGAAACTGCTATGCCAATGCTAGTCTTCATATCTTTTATCCATTTTTCTGGATCTCGGTATTCATAAAAACACTTTGATGCCCACTCGAAGAACTTTTTACCACTAGATTTTTGAGGTTTCTCTTGATGAACATTCATACTCATTTTATGGATTTGATTGTTGATAATCAATACCAGTTATCTAACCTTGCTTGAATGTTTGTTACAAGTTAGAAGATAGCATGTATATATAGATTATTTAATTTTCGTTGCTACAATATGTTTTTATTGATTTTGGTATTATGTGACACATTGACAATAATACTGCAAAGCACACTTATTTGAAGCGGGACAGAGGAGAACTAGTTTATACACCACTTGTTTGGAAAAGATTCGTTTTGATACTATATGATTGACTAAATAGTGCAAAATACCAAAATCATTAAATAGTGCAAAATGATAGGTAATACAGTGTCTTCAGTTTTATGGTAGTGATTTTTTTGAGTGAATGAAAAGTTATATCTAGTGAATTAATTGCTTAGAATCAGTTTTAATTATAACTGAGTTAAATAAAAATATACTTATGTTTGATTATACCAACCGCTTCTTAAAACAAATTAATCTAATTGATAAAGGTGTCTTAGAATCCCCTCTAACACTACTCCCAAAATATCTTCTTTCAAACCTTAATAAACATCAAGGACACATGCACATGCCTCCAAGAGTGAAGCTGTCTGGTGATAAGGCTAATACAAGGTTCTCACGTGTAAGACAAATGAAGGTTCTCCACCACCGAAAGATCTTGGTACTTGATCGAGAGAGACTCATGATCACAGAGAAAAGAGTTACAAGTTAGGTCAAGAAAGTATGCTGAAAGTCTCCCATCTAAGAGGGAGAATCGACCTTAGGAATCAAGATCACAAAACGAGAGGAAAAATCTTAGAAAAGAGAAGCAAACTTATGAAATTGCTCGAACATATTATCAATCTCATCCCTAATTAAGAAAGGACCAGAACCTCCTTAAAAAAGGAGAAATTGATCTCATCTAGTCCTGGACTCTAATTTCCATCACACAAAGCTACAACCCGGTCAACCTCAATAAGGAGAAAGGGTATTGTAAGACTAACATAATCCTTGTTCAAGAGATATGGGAAAAGGGGTGTATCTAACATAGGTTGATCAAGGAGAGGTTTTCTAAAATGATTAGAAATATGATTAACCACCTCCTAGCGAATTTCAAACACCCTTTCTACCCAAGCATCACCTACCTTAAGAGTTAAGATTACATTCCTTCTTAACCTTCTCTTGATGCAAACATGAAAGTCACAAGTATTTGAATCACCATCTTTAAGCCACTTGACTCTAGCTCTCTAAAAACGCAGGGCATATTTAATTCAAAGAAGATACTAGATATCTGACACGATCTTATCCCTAGAATCATTCTCCCCCACCGAAATCCCACCCCGCTCAACTCTAGCATTCAAAGAATTTACCTTCTCCCTTAAGAAAGCAATCTTAGAAGCAAGGTCCCCGAAAATTTGATGATTCCAAGTTTCAAAGCACCTTTTAGGTCTTTAAGCTTCTCTTTCAAAACAAATTTTTTTTCCAACCAGAGATATGGAAACTAGACCAACTACTAAGCACCAACTCATAGAGTCATGGATGAGAAACCTAATGGTTAACTTTTTGATGATCCTTCTTGTCCAAATTCGCTGACATACACATGATACAAGTGCCACAAACTCTATTCAATTGGTAGTAATGTCACATTTACTTGTTTCTTTGAGGACCAAGATATTGTACCTAATATTAACTTAAAGACATAACGGGAGGTACTTTTTCTATCATTATGATAACCTACATAATCATAATACGACCATCCAAGAAGATTTCCTCAATTATCCTTTTCATAAAAAAACCTCAGAGTTCAAGGTTCCATGCAAATACTTGAGATTCCTTTTGGCTACTATAATTTTTATATCAGTTTCCTTCTCCATTACCTATAAATTAATTATACAATATAGCACAAATCATATCTAGTTACAAGTAGATACATGAAACATCCCACAATTTGTTCTTTTAAAATAAATTTATCTCTTTTAAAATTTTTGATGCGACTGACTTGATCTTTACAACGATTCATGAGATCATTCATACATAAAATAAAGTCAGAGTAACCTCATCTTCGTCTTCAGACTCTATTTCAGATAAAAGTCCTTCTTCAGATGTGTGAGTCATCAGCGTCAGATTGGCTTCATCTTCTTTTTTTGAATCTTCATCTTCTACCTCTTCCCATGTTACCATAAAATTATTCTTAAACTTGTTCCTGAAGTTATCCTTCTGATGACTTCCTTTCTTTTGACTATCTTTCTGAAAATCAGGACAATCCACTTTGAAGTGACCAGGTTTATTGCAACTGTAGTGTAACACCCCAAAATATGCTCTCCCTTTTTGTTAACCTTTTTGGCTTATGCTTCATTTCATTTGCATCTTCATTTATGCATTGCATTGTTCCTAAGGCATGGGATCAAGAGTTCTTGACTTTTCTCAAGAGGAGGAGATGGTTCTCAAAGAAATTAGTAAGGAGATAATCTTAACATCATATTATTATTGAGTTACAAAGTCCTTGTATTCATCAAGGAATTCTCAACAATCTCACACAATCATCTGGATTAGGGTTTTCAAGCATTGAACACCTTCTCATTTCTTTTGTGCCTGAATTAAGGTTTTGGTCCAAGATAACTTATGGTTATCTTCTTGAGTAAGGCAAGATTCTAGAGCTCAATACACATCTCAAGGGTTCCCTATATGTATCATATTTCGTCGCAAGTCATTGAATAGGCCTCAGTCAATGGAAAGTGGATTAGGGTTTCATCTGATCAAGAAAGTCAATTGTGGCCTCACAAAGTCAAACTGTTGAGTTTGTGGTCAATCATGGGAATTTCAAGTCATCGCAAGTGTTATTATGAGGTTTAATCAATAGAAATCAAGGAGAATCATAAAATCAGGAAAGTTGACGAAATTAGGGTTTTGTTAGATTTTTTCTGTGTGAAAATCAGAAACTCTAGCTCTCTTGCAAAGGTCATATCTCACTCATCCTTGGGCCATTTGGTGCAAACCAAAGATAAAATTGGAGAGGACATCATGAACTACCAGTTTGTAAAAGAAAGCAAGTCCAAAAGATGTCTACGTCAAGAGTTATGAAGAGTTAAAGTTGGGGAAAAGGTGAAATTCAAGTTTCAACACTTGGAATTTTTTCTAAATATAGAAATTCAGCTTGAGGATCATGTTTTCAAGTCCATTTTCCTTGATGATCCAAGTTCAATATCATTTTTCTTCCAACATCAAAGTTGTTAAGCATCTTCCAAGCTTTCCAATGATGCAAAGAACTCATCATCTGGACCCATAGAGCTCAAATTATGATGCTGCAAAGTCATGGTCCTAAAGTTGTCAAACTTAGCTAGTCTTTAGACAGATTTTGAAGCTAACTTCAAGGGCAATTTCCATCATGATCCAAGATTCATATCAATTTTCCATCAACATGAAAGTTATAGGTATTGCTTCAATATTTTCAAGGATTTCAAGGACTCGTCATTTGGTTCATTGTAGCTCAAGTTGTGATACTCCAAAGGCAAGGGGTTCAAGTTGTCAAAATTAGTAACTTAGTGAAATTTTGCTAAGTGTCTTGTGACATATTTTATGCACAACTTCAAGTCCTTTTCTCACATGATTCTAAGTCTCATTTCAACTTGTTTTCAACATCAAAGTTGCTCACCATTCTTCATAATTTCTTTTGATCTCAAGAATGCATTGAGTTGACCATTATTTATCAAGTTATGATCATTCAAAGGGAGCTATATGAACATGTAGCATTATGCATCATGTCATGATTTCTTGGCATATTTTGAGTTGGTCATGCAGCATGACCATTAGGAATTAACTTTACACGCATATGACATCAAAACATTTACAAATATGCCTAAACCAAGCCATGTATATCATGCACCCTCAGGTTACTTTTTTGCCAAAGTAAGAAAGAAGAAAAGCTGCAAACATTGCTTCACAATCCTTCCTCCCATGTGCCATTATCTTCACACTAACTTCATGATCTATTTTCACCTTCCAAGCCTCATGCCAAAGCTGAAAACAAGCCAAGAACACTCTAGAACTCGTGCCACACATGTGCTTCATTTTCCACTTTTCCATTTTCCAAACCAAAATAACAACTTATGAACCTTTGCTTTGGATCCAAACCTAAAAAGCACCTCATATAAAACTAATAAATCCAGACCTGAGCCTCGTTCACTCCATTTAAGATCTGAGATTCAAATTTTCTCCCTAAATTTCTCATATTCGAAGCTCATTGTTCAAGAGGATTCTCCATAGTTTCTGCTTGAATCCATCCTTCTCAAGGATCAACGAATCATTTGGAAGGGATTTCTGAAGTTGTTGAGCGTGGATCAAGATACAATGGACATAACTCCACTAGGTAACTTTCTCAAACCTGTTTTTCAAGATTCGCACGTGTTTAGAGCTTGTTTATATGTGTCTGAAGCTCTACTCATTGTAGGCACTGATTGCAATGGTTGCTGTGTTGTTTTGGATGAGTTTTAATTTTGATGTTTAACTTTCGTGCCTTGATTTAACCATGTTAACTTGTTTAGTTTTTAAAGCGGATGTTAGATTTGAACTCAACATGAAAATTGGAGTGGAGTAGTGGTTTTGTCCTTTGATTCTGGGCAGGGCATGGTGGCTCCATCTACCAGCTTGCCGGAGAAGACGAACGGAGTTATGGCTCCGGCGTCTGGAGGTTAGGGACGGGCTGACATGTCATTGGCGCCCTAATTTGAATTCAAAGCAAATTTGCGCGTTTTCATTTTAATTTGCCTACCTTGCTGACTCAATGTCAGGTCAATTAATGAAGCCAGCGTTGCTGGCTGAGTGTGTTAGGGTTTGGACTGGGCTTGGCCTTTCTGCTTTTCCCACCCCTTGTTTATGGCTCAACGCGCGTGTAAACATGAATCATGGTGTTTCTGTTTTTACTCTTGCACCCTCATGACTTGTTATTTTCTTTTTATTTCCCATTTGCTTTTTATTTTAATTGTTCCAATTATTCTAAAAATGATTGAAAATAGGTTTCTGACTAATTGATGTCTTGAGATACTTTTCATGATTTTTCTTTTATTTTTCATATTTTATTTTGAATTAATCTGTGAAGTGGTTTTCCATTTTTGTCCTTAACTAGGGTTAATTTTCTTGATGTCATTTGATTGTCTTCTTGAACCAATTTTTCTAGCATATTCATTTATTACTACGGTGTTTTAAGACAACTGTCATTAAATTACGGTTTACAAATTCAGCTACTCACCGGGCGCGAAAATTTTAACCTATTACAACAGCGTAAATGAATCCGTTGTAAACCTGGCGTTGTTATTTGCGCGTTTTGTAGTAGTGAAATTGTCAAATGTCTCTTAGCACATGTATCTAGAAGTAGGGATTGGAGTTTTTTTCTCTATTCAAGACCAACTTTAATCTCCAAATTTATGTATTTTTCTACGAAACATTTGGCTATGAATAATTATATTACGAGTAGCTACATTTTCTTTTGGTTAGGCCTTTGAATATATATATATATATATATATATATATATATATATATATATATATATATATATATATATATATATATATATATATATATATATATATATATATATATATATATATATATATATATATATATATATATATATATATATATATATATATATATTTGTATTATTTGAACTATGTAACTAAACGAGTATTATTTTATGAAACTGCAAACCTAGTATTTTTCTAGTTAAATTCATGTTAAATTTATTTTGTACGTTTACAAATGTATGAATCGATTTGATGTTTTGAATGATTACTGACCTTAACTTTTGGAATGATTACTGACCTTAACTTTTGGAATGATTTTTGAAAATCTACCTCATTTAACTATTCAATTAAATAATTACTTTAGACAAATCAAATTATTCATTTGTGATAGAAAAACCTCTTTTAATTACGAACTCGCATAAGACATTAAAGGGTTATAATTATTTTAAAAAATCTATTCATCAAAAAATTAGGTGTAAATATTTTGTTGCTTCATCATAGAATTATTAAATAGAGATAAATAAAATATTCGAAAAAGATCCGATCAATTTTAATCTTTGATAAATTAAAAAAATTCTATTTTCTTTCTTTTAAGTCAAACCTTATGCAACCCCCTCCCTCCAATTAATAATTTTAATACAATAGTATTCTTTAGTTGAAATTGAACAATTTCTGTGAAGCGAACCTTTACTGTATTATTTAATGATAATTTACATCACTTCTAAATTAACCATCACTTTACCTTAGAACAATGCTTATGATTTTAATGCTAGGAAATTTACTTGATTTTAAAATGTCCTTGATAAAATTTAAGAATTTCTTAGAAAATAATTTAGGTATGACTAAGCTTACTATTTTTTCTTCTGAAGGACAAAGTAAATAAGAGTTTATTTCTCATTTCATGACTCACTGCTATTTGATCAAATTGATTAATTAAAACGGTATTTTTTTTAATAGGGGCACAAAGGTGTGAATGAAATTATATATCTAATTAAGTGTTAGATTTAAGGGGTTATTATTTGTGATAGGAAAAATTGACTTTTAAATCTCTTAATTTGCACTTATTAATCTTTGGTCCTTATACTCCCATACCATTAATACATATCATTGCTCGTAAAAAAAAATGTACCAAACATTTAATCATTTAATATCATATTATTTTCTTTGAGTACAAAACTATACTAAATTATTGTCCATATAATATAATTAATTACTAAACTTATATACAATATCATCTTAAGTAGCAACATGTTGGTACTGATCACGTAAAATCCGACACGTGGTATACTAATTCAATATGAAAAATAGTGATCTGTATGCCTCTGTTTGATGTGATTTGTTGTCTGCCTATCGTCACTCAAATGCGTCACTGATTGACGTACTCGTTATTTGCATCATGTGATCTTAACATTTTTCATATATGGTGAGAAATTATAATACAAACATAAATTTTTCTTTTACGTAATTTAATTAGAGCAGCCCAATTTGAAAATTTTCTAAACATGTGGAATATAATCTACTTCTTGTTTGGTCCACTGATAAATTATAATACAAACATAAATTTTTCTTTCACGTATTTTTTGTTCCATCAAGGAGGACTGTGGCGAAGGGACTGGTGGCGGCGGAAAAAGAAGAAGAAGAATGACGGACGGTGGAGGCGGAGGAAGAAGAATGGTAGACGGTGGCAGCGGAGGCGGAGAAAGAAGAAAAATGGAGACGGAGACGGGGAAGCGAAGAAGAAGAATGATAAGAGATTTTTGGGATTTGGAGAATGTTAAATTTTCAGATAGGGTTTTGAGATTTTAAGAAACATTTTTTATAGGTTGGGCAAATAGGCCTGATGTAAAACGTTTAATCAATTTTATTTAAATTTTTATTTAGATTCTTAAGACATCAGTTGGGCAAATTGGCCCAATTTCAAAAGTTTAATAAATTTTATTTAATTTTTTATTGAGAAACTTATTACATCAGTTGGGCAAAATGACCCGATGTAAAAATTTTAATCCATTTATTTTTTTATTGAAAAACATTTTACATCGGTTGGGATAAACAACCCGATGTAAAATGACTTAATCTATATTTTTTATTGAGAAACTTATTACATTGGTTGGGCAAAATGACCCGATGTAAAAATTTTAATTAATATGTTTTATTTATTTATTTATTTATTGAGGACTTTTAAATCGGTTGGGGTAAACGGTCCGATGTAAAATCCTTTATAACAAAATTTCTTATTATTTACGAAACTGCCACCGTATTATTTTTTACATCAGTTGGTGTACATGGCCCGATGTAAAATGTTGCACCCATTTTATTTATTTTTTATTGAGAACTTTTTACATCGGTTGGGATAAATGGCCTGATGAAAATCCTTTATAACAAAATTTCTTATTATTACGACACTGCCACCGCGTTATTTTTTACATCAGTGGAAATATATGTCTGATGTAAAATCTTTAAATCAAATATTTCTCACATCATATTATTAATAAATCTGATGTAAAATCCTTTAACAAATATTTTTCACATCATATATCTAAAAATATGATGTAAAATCATTTAACCAAATGTCTTATTTTTAGTAGTGCTCCGTGCCTTGATTTAACCATGTTAACTTGTTTATTTTTTAAAGCGGATCTTAGATTTGAAGTTAGTGTGAAATTGGAGTGAAGTAGTGGTTTTGTCCTTTGATTCTGGGCAGAGCATGGTGGCTCCAGTGGCCAGGTCGTCGTCTGGAGGTTAGGGACAGGCCGACATGTCATTGGCGCCCTAATTTGAATTCAAAGTGA
Source organism: Lathyrus sativus (assembly GCA_963859935.3). NCBI lineage: Eukaryota > Viridiplantae > Streptophyta > Magnoliopsida > Fabales > Fabaceae > Lathyrus > Lathyrus sativus. Next base: position 16,743,292 of record OZ012738.1, on the reverse strand, counting down.
ATTTGTGTGTTTCATTTTAATTTGCCTGCCTTGCTGACTCAGTGCCAGGTCAATTAATGAAGTCAGCGTGGCTGGCTGAATGTGTTAGGATTTGGACTGGGCTTGGTCTTTCTGCTTTTCCCACCCCCTTGTTTATGGCTCAACGCGCGTGTAAACATGAATCATGGTGTTTCTGTTTTTACTCTTGCACCCTCATGACTTGTTATTTCCTTTTTATTTTATTTTCTTTTTATTTCCCATTTGCTTTTTATTTTAATTGTTCCAATTATTCTAAAAATGATTAAAAATAGGTTTCTGACTAATTGATGTCTTGAGATATTTTTCATGATTTTTCTTTTATTTTTCATATTTTATTTTGAATTAATCTGTGAAGTGGTTTTCCATTTTTGTCCTTAACTAGGGTTGGTTTTCTTGATGCCATTTGATTGCCTTCTCGAACCAATTTTTCTAGCATATTCATTTATTACTACGGTGTTTTAAGACACCCGTCATTAAATTACTGTTTATAAATTCAGCTATTCACTGGGTGCGAAAATTTTAACCTATTACAACGGTGTAAATGAAACCGTTGTAAACTTGGCATTATTATTTGCGTGTTTTGTAGTAGTGAAATTGTCAAATGTCTCCGCACATGTATCTAGAAGTAGGGATTGGAGTTTTTTTCTCTATTCAAGACCAACTTTAATCTCCAAATTTATGTATTTTTCTACGAAACATTTGGCTATGAATAATTATATTATGAGTAGATACGTTTTCTTTTGGATATATATATATATATATATATATATATATATATATATATATATATATATATATATATATATATATATATATATATATATATATATATATATATATATATATATATATATATATATATATATATATATATATATATATATATATATATATATGTATTATTTGAACTATGTAACTAAACGAGTATTATTCTATGAAACTGTAAACCTAGTATTTTTCCAGTTAAATTCATGTTAAATTTATTTTGTACATTTACAAATGTATGAATCGATTCAATGTTTTGAATGATTATTGACCTTAATTTTTGAAAATCTATCTATTTTAACTATTCAATTAAATAATTACTTTAGACATATCAAATTATTCATTTGTGATATATTGAATAACGTACAGGAAAACCTCTTTGATTATGAACTCGTATAAGACATTAGAGGGTTGTAATTAAAAAAAAATCTATTCACCAAAAAATTAGGTGTAAATATTTTGTTGCTTCATCATGGAATTATTAAATAGTGATAAATAAAGCATTTGAAAAGGTCGATCAATTTTAATCTTTGATCAATTAAAAAAAAATTCTATTTTCTTTCTTTTAAGCCAAAGCTTATGCAACCCCCTCCCCCCAATTTATAATTTTAATACAATATTATTCTTTAGTTGAAATTGAACAATTTTTATGAAGCGAACATTTACTGTATTATTTAACGATAATTTACTTCACTTTATAAATTAATCATCACTTCACCTTAGAACAATACTTATGATTTTAATGCTTGGAAATTTACTTGATTTCAAAATATCCTTGATAAAATTTAAGAATTTCTTAAAAGGTAAGTTAGGTATGATTAAGTTTACAATCTCTTGTTCTCAAGGACAAAGGAAATAAGAATTTATGTCTCCTTTTATGATTCAATGTTGATTATATGATTAATTAAAACGGTATACTTTTTAATAGGGGCACAAAAGTGTGAATAAAATTGTATATTTAATTACGTGTTAGATTTAGAGGGTTATTACTTGTGATATGATGAATTGACTTTTAAATTTGTTAATTTGCTCTTACTAATCTTTGGATTTGGATCCTCTTCTTTTTTATATATCACGTTATCTTTTATGTTTTTAATCTAACGGTTCAGAATTTATAATAAATAATTAAATAAAAAAAATCATTTAATAAGGGAGAAAAATGAATAAATAATTAAATAACTTTTTTTATTTAATTATTCATTATAAATTATAAACAGTTAAATTAAAAACATAAAAAATAACATGATATATAAAAAAAAAGAAGATGATCCAAATCCCTAATATTTGGTCCTTATACTCCCATCCCATTAATACATATCATTGCTCGTAAAAAGAAAATATTGTGCCAAACATTTAATCATTCAAAATCCGACACGTGGTATACTAATTCAATATGAAAATATGGTGAGAAATTATAATACAAACATAAACTTATATACAATATCATCTTAAGTAGCAACATGTTGGTACTGATCACGTAAAATCCGACACGTGGTATACTCATTCAATATGAAAAATAGTGATCTGTATGCCTCTGTTTGATGTGATTTGTTGTCTGCCTATCGTCACTCAAATGCGTCACTCATTGACGTACTCGTTATTTGCATCATGTCATCTTAATATTTTTCATATATGAATATGATAATATGGTGAGAAATTATAATACAAACATAAATTTTTCTTTTACGTATTTTAATTAGAGCAGCCAATTGAAAATTTTCTAAACATGTGGAATATAATCTACTTCTTGTTTGGTCCACTTTAAATCAGTGTACTTTGCAGTAGTTTTTTTTTTTTTTAATGAATTTGATTGGGTCGGATGTTTGAATTGATTCAGTTATTTAATTTGTATAATATAGAGTTGTTTCAGTTTAGTTCGAATACTTATTTTTGATCCAACGAAAATTTAAATCGATCGAATTTAATTAATATATTTTTTATTTATTTTTATTACTATATGAATGATTCACTATAAAAATATGATTCATAATGTTGCAGGATATTATTATTTTTATAATTTACACTACGTCAGAAATGACTTTTAGCAGTGCAACAAAAGACAGCGCTTTCTAAAAAAGCGCTGCTAAAGGATCATGAAAAAAAACAAAAAAATAGCAAACCTAAGATAGCGCTTGTTAAAAAAGCGCTGCTAAAGGAGGAGGGGGGGGGGTCAAAGAAAGCGCTTTAAAAAAGCGCTGCTAAAGGGGGGGAGGGGGTCTACGAAAGCGCTTTAAAAAAAACGCTGCTAAAGGGGGTCCTAAGGCAGACCTATAGCAGCGCTTTTAAAAGCGCTGCTAAATGCCAAAAAAAAAAGCGTTGCGATAGGTTTAAGTAGCATAAATTTAAAAAATCCCAATATTTTCGCAGAATCAGAACAGTCTTCTTCTGTCTTATTTCCACTCGCGAACGTTGCCCTATTTAGAATTAGAACAGTCACCGTCGACGCATTCCGTCCGCGCCTCCGTCCGACAGCCTCCGTCCGTCGCCTTTCCTCCGGTCATTCCGTCGTCACCTCATTCTGCCGCCGTCCAGCCATTTTTGACGGTCATCTCCGTCCTCCACCAGCGCATTTCCACCATTTTAAGGTATTTGAAGTTTTTCATTTTCCATTTTTATTGTTCTCATAGTTGAATACATTATTGGAGTTTGAATCTTTTAGTTGCTTTAGGTTGTTCTCATATAATATTATGGAGTTTTTCATTTTCCATTTTTATTGTTCTCATAATTGAATGCATTATTGGAGTTTGAATCTTTTAGTTGCTTTAGGTTGTTCTCATATAAAACCATAATAACATATCATATTCACCAAAAATGAAAATAAAAAAGTGTAGAAAAAAATGTGAGAAAGATTTAAATTTTAATGAAGAGAGAAAATAAGCGCCATTTGTCGTAGTAGTAAATGAGAATAGAAAAAGTAAAATTTGAGAAACTGGCTCGGCTGTTCCACCACCGGTGTGGTGCTACCCCGTTCGAAAAGCTTCAAGAAGAATCTGTAATCCGCCGTTTCTACCGGATTATTCTTAGTTGGAATTGCCTTACTATTCTCACAGAATCTGAGGTAATTATTTGTTCATTTTTTCTTCTTTTTGTTTTTTCACTCCCAAATTCATCTTTGATATTTCTGTTTTATAGAAACACAATGGAAAAACTAAGGGATCAGCTCTGAAACTTGTGAAGGTGAAAGACAAATACAAAGACGTGGATGATTATATTTCTACCTACGAGCCTCTCATTTTTGAAGAAGCTAAATCTTAAATCATCAGAGGGATAGAGGAAGAAGAAGAGGGTATTTTTCTTCATCTACTGCTTACTATTTTAACATTATTAATAATTAATAATTCTAAGTATTGTTTATTTCTTATCATATGAAATAGAGGTTCTTTGAAATTCCACTGTATAGTGCTGCTATAGTAGTTATTACTTCATCGTGTAGTAGGGAATAATAGTCGTTTTTTTCATATATAGTGCTATGGTGCCACTACTCAGAATATGTTGAAGGTAGTTTCAATCAATATCAACGTCAGGCGATAACAGTAAGTTTTTACTCTAGAAGTTGAATGCATCAAATATAACATGTAAGCATCCATTTGTTTTTGTTTGTATCATTCAAAGCAATGCAGGTTTGTTCCTTTGTGTCATTGTTAGTAACTTTATATTGTTTGGAAACAATAAACCGAGTGTCTGGAGATTAATTAAGATAGCATATGAATGGGATATGACATTTAATTAAAGGATGTTATGCTTAAAACATGTGATATTTAACTTAATGTGCACTAACCAGAATAAATAATCATAGTCTTATATTATTCCTTTTCAAATTTTGCCTATACTTTCAACACGTTTCTCATGTACATTTTAGCGCTTGAGCAACATCATATTTACTCAAAATTAATTTTTGCAATAGTATTTTTTTTAAGCTTTATTATTTTAAAGCTCATCTGTATATTCACTCTTATATTGGTTGAAAAATGATCTGACCTACTTGATGGTAAAGGGGTAGTTGATGACCTTTTAAAAGACGAAGAACTAAAAAATTTTGGTCAATGGTTAATAGATTTTCCTCTTTAGTTTTTGGTGAATATGATATGTTATTATGGTTTTATATGTTGATGGCTTGAGAGATGAAGTGAACATGATTTGTATTTTTTTTGGTGGATTATCTAGTAGTAAGGGTGTCATTTTATGTTTAAGGATATAATTCAATTTTTAATATGATTTGGTTAATTATTAATATGATTTTTGTGGATTATCTAGTATTTTTGGTGGATTATCTAGTATTTTGGTTTAAGGATTGTCTAGTATTTTTAATATGATTTGTTTTGGTGGAATATCTAGTATTTTTATTTTGGTTAAATATTAATATGATTTTAATAAAATTTATATTTTGTCTGTTATAGGGGTTACCTTTGAAGAGCAAGGTTGTGATCGTTTCCAATAATCTTACTGTGTAACTTTCTTAGAAGTTGGTGATTTCTTCACAGGTATTCGCTGTTTTTGTTTAGCTTTCTTAGTTTAGTTTAGCCTACTTATTTAGTATGGATAAAAAATGGCCATGGGTTAGACTTCATTCTAAATTCATTCATTATAATTATTCGATTTTTGCCATTCTATATAACATTTTCGTCTAAACTGTTGTCTTATTTTATAGTGGACACTGGTTGTTGGTCGCGACTAATCGATCAAAGAAATAGTGTATTGTTGCGGTGGAAATAGGATATCAAACTATTAATTAGTTTGAATCACAATTCTTGATTCACAACCGCTCTTTGATTTATCCGAAGGAAAAGGTCAAAAGAGGAAAAACCTAATTTTGCATCGTAAACACAATGCGGGGAGAGACCTAGGTAAGGGGTTGGTTAAGCTTAGGGAAGGTACTACCACCCTAAACTTCTGTAGTACTCTACAGGAACCTTTTGTTTATTGTATGTTTTTTTATTTTTATTTATTATCTGCTTTAATATATATTGAGCTAAGGGATAAAGTGACCTAAAGACCTAAGGGTTAGTCCTAAGTTTACTCGGCAAGATTCGCATCTTGTGCCTACGTATCCTGGATAGGGAATGGAATCAGAGTAATCGTAGTTCCCCTAATTAGGGAGGTTAGAAACGTCTTGACTATGGTCAAGGTTTCAATGGGGAATAAACGTATCTTAAGGACACGCTTACGTGGAGTCTTTGAAACTCCTATTTCTATGTTGAATTTGTTAATTGAAAATTTAGGGTTGAAATTAGGGATTCCACGGCGGGAAACCCTAAACAAAGTACGACGACTCTTTGACCTAATGCTAGGGTAAAGGGCATTTTCGTTCACGGCGGAACACCTAGGCTATTAGGGTTTTTGAAACGGTCAAAACTTAGGGTTATTGACTTGGCGGTCAAACGACTGGACCTAATTCCTTCGGAGGGATGATTAACGGTAAACATGCAAACATGGCGAAATATTATATGGCAGAAATAAAATGCGGAAAGTAAATAAAGCATCGCGACGATCACTCGCGTAAATTACAAGTCCCAAAAAAATGCAAAATAAAATAAATCGCGACCATGGCCTCGCGTAAATTACATCCATGGAACAACATAAATTAAATAAATATTAATCGGAATTTAAGTATAATCTGAGGAGAAAAATAGAGAACATTAGTGAAAAGTTAAGCAGGAATATGACAAATAATGAAACAGTTAATATTGAAAGAAAGACAAAATGCAATTTAGAATTTTAATTATAGTTTTATTAGTTTTAAAAAGGGATTTTAGTTTAAATTTTGAAGAAAATAATTTTAATGTTGATAAAAAAGTTTTTAATTTTTAATTTTTAAAAAGACTTCAATGTTAATATTAAAAATCTTTAGTTTAAAATTTTAAAAAATGTTTTTGTTTTAATTTTAACAAAAATTTCTTTAGTTTAATGTTAATTTTAAAAAAAAGTTCTTAGTTTAATGTTAATTTTAAAAAAAGGTTTTAGTTTAATGTTAATTTAAATAAAGGTTTTAGTTTAAACATTAAAAAAAATGTTTTAGTTTTGATTTTAATAAAAAAAAATTTTTTAATGAAAATTTTAGCAGCTCAAACTCAATTACTTTAAAAAAGAAAATAAGATAATAATTTTACAAAAAAAAAGAATAAAAATAAATAGGACAAAAAAACTAAAGGAAGGAGAAATAATAATAAATAATAATAAAAAAAAGGGAAGGATAATGAAAAGGGAAGGCATTTAACCACTGGGATGGCGATACATCCTTTGTTTCTACTCATTTAACCACTGGGGTGGCGATACATCCTTTGTTTTTGCTCATTTGACCCATTAGAATTGACTTTAATTTCCTTTCTTTCTGCTCATTTGACCCATTAGAGTTGCCTTTAATTACCTTTTCTCCTCTTACTCTTCCTTATCCTGGAAATGGATTACGAAAGAAGAAAAAAAACAAAAAAAGAAATAACAGCCAATTAACGATGCTTACGGTGAGATTATTCAGATTCTCTGCTTTTGTTGTGACGGACGGTTAATTTTCGGAGGTGGATTTCTCGTGGTTCCGAAACTTCTTCTGATTGAGATGATGATGAAGCCTCGAAGATTTTTCTGATAAGTCATGAGAACGGCCGCCGTTTTTTCTTTTCTTCCTCCCTTTTTTCTTTTATCAAATGCAACTCATGTTTATATAGGTAACAAATTAGGGTTAACTCTAACCTAATGCCTATTTTAAAGCCCAACTTAAATAATTAGTCAAAACTAAAAAAACAAACTAAAACGAACTTAAAAGAATAAAACTATTTTTGTTGTTTTTTTTTATGAAAATAGAAAAGTTAGACTAAAAATAAAAGAAACAAAACAAAAGGTGAAGAAGGTGGGATTCGAACTCCCGACCTCTCACACTCACAACTCCTTACACAAGATCTCTTGCCAATTGTGCCATTTTATTCATTCAAAATAAAGTGGCACTAGAAACCATGTAAAGGTAGGACAAATTTGGGGCGCAACAGATGCCCCTATTTAAATAGCTTCACCGGATGATTTGAGCAGCGGAGACTCGAGAAATTACGGTGAAAGGGATTTAAATACAGATAACCAGAAATTTGGTCCCTAGATGCAGTGATATGCAATGATATGGACAAAATAACACGAACTATAATGCTGACAATGCCATGAATCTAATATGATGCGTATGATGGAATGATGAATGTAAGGATGCAGACGACACGACGTCATAGGGGACAGCGCAGCGAAGAATTGCACTGGGGAAGAAGACACGCGGTGGTGACAAGGTAACATAGGATCCACACGGAGACAGGACTAGGTAAACGACATACGCTAGAGTTTTCGGGACATTCCTTGAAGAGATCGAGCGGGATCTTCAGGACTCACCGGAAAACATATAGGGAGAGACAAACATCAGAACATTTCGGAAGAACGTCGAAAAGGAGACACGTCGTATCTGGAAGAACGTCAGATAGACATGACACGAAATAGTCGATGGGTGCCAAGTAAACTGGACTTTGTCCACAAGGTAAGACGCGGATAAAACACGACCTCGGGGAGAAAAATGCAAATGGGGATAAAACATCCATGCTGCCAAGTAACTAAATTCGTCCACAAGGTAAGACGCGGATAAAACACGACCTCGGGGAGAAAAATGCAAATGGGGATAAAGCAACCATGATACCAAGTAAATAAATTTGTCCACAAGGTAAGACGCGGGTAAAACACGACCTCAGGGAGAAAAAGCAAATGGGGATAAAGCACCCATGATGCCAAGTAAATAAATTCGTCCACAAGGTAAGACGCGGGTAAAACACGACCTCGGGAGAAAAAGCAAATGGGAATAAAACACCCATGATATGCACATGTGTATAAATCATGCTATGATAGATGATCAAATGACAATGCAGATGTCGACGACAAGGCTCGACTCTGTTGGTAAGATGATAAGACTGGAAAACTGATTCCTCAATCCGGAGATCACTGCCACTTGCTAAATTGTAATCAGGTTGATGGTCCTCGTAGGATGGAAAGCCGCTTGGAGATCTTTCAAGTAAACTGCCCCAGATTAAATTGTCCATTACAGATGAACTAATAATTGCTTCAGCTTGTCTGATTCTGAAAATGACTGTTTTACTGTACCCTCGGAAGGTTTCCCCAGTCCGAGTCTTAAAAATCTCATGGATAAACCAGATCTGAGAAGACTTTGCCCCTAATAGGATCACTTGACCAAGTTTCTTGATTGTTTGAAATTTCCTTAAAGGAAAGCCAGTTTGCAAACAAAAATTTTCATACAAACATGGTAATGCAAAGTTCATGCAACTTTTGAAATCAAAATTATTTTTGAAAGATGAAAAATAAATGAGTCATCGATTAGAACGCGGCGGTCCAGGACGCTCAAAGTTTAATACAGGTATACGCCTAAAATAAATGATTCACAAAGATCTTTAGGAGTCAGCTTACGCAACCTTGTTGTAGCATGCTTTCAAAATATCCTTGTTTCAATTAGGTCTTTTGAGGGTTGTAACGTAGCCTGGTTCACGGTTTATGAAACAAAGGATAAAGGCTCAAAATTTGTTTGTTCCCACCCAATCTACATGATAATCTTCAGTCCTACGCTCAGTTAACTCATATTATACATTCAGGTTCCTATAGGTTAGGAATTGCACTGATGGTAGTAATGATGGTTCGAAAGTCAAGGGACTCTTGAGATGGCCGTCACTACTTTCCTATAACATTTGGTTTTTTTGACATTTAGGATTTTTAGGGTAAGGATTTAAAACTCCTCTCTGCATTATCCCTAAATTTTGCCTGAGCTGTTTCTTGTGAAGATTACAGTCAGCGGGATGCCCCAGTTTTGCCTAAGTCTCCTTTATAGGTTTTGACTTATCAGACTTTTTTTTTTAAAGAAAGTGACTGCCTAGCTTAATGATCACGGTGAACCATCATCGACTTTTGACTTGGAAAACATCTTCGACACTTACTTGTTGTGTACGAAGGAAAACTTGTGAATTCAACCTTTATATGAAAGGTGTATTGCAGGAAAGCACAACCGAGTTAACTGAGAACTACCCATCCCCAGGCTAAGATTGCGGGGTTTTTTTGTAAAGAAAGAAACTCCAACTTCTAGGCTCGAAAGGGGTGACAAGGGGATAACTTCCTCATTTCTCCAGTGTTTGGGAGTTGAAACAATGCCTCACATCATTAATAAGGATTCATTGAAAGCATACTAACAGCAGTTAGGGGTATAACGTTTTCGTCATCCTCCCTCCAATCTTTGCATACCAAAAATTCGGACAAAAGTAAATATTTGAAAGATAAAGCATAGAGATGAAAATAATAGATAAAATGAATTAAATCAAAAGTTGCAATGCTCAGTTCATCAATATAAAAGTACAAACATAGTTTGAAAGCAAACAGCTAATAAAATAAGGAAAATACAAACAATGAGAAACAAAGGTCTGTGATTAAAACAATACAAAGATAAATTGTCATGTCTAAAACAAATAAATAGCCTGCTGAGGTCAGCCCGAAGCTTCACTTCTGATGCCCTGGCAAAGGATTCTTTTGGATGTTTGGAGGATTGTCTAGAAAATCAAGTATCCCTGCTCTCATCAGCTCACGCACTCTGGCTTTCAGTGCAAAACAATGCTCCAAGTCGTGGCCTAAGGCACCCTCATGAAAAGTGCACTGGAAATCAGCCCTAAATCCAGCTGGAGGAGGATTAGGAGGAGGTGGTAAAGCCCTTGTAGTGATCAGCCCTTGTTGAACCAGGTAAGGATAAAGTTCTGTGTAAGTCATGGGAATAGGATCAAATTGATTCCTATTTCGATACTGGTCTTGTCTAATAACTGGACGTTGAGGATTCTGAGCTGGCTGCGGAGAAACAACAGGTTGAGATCCCTGGCGAGGCTTTCTTGATTCAGTCATGATAGCATTGGTCTGCTCGTCCTTCCTCTTATGGAAATTCCCATAGGATTTCTTTGCACCATTAGAAGATTCGGCAGCTTTGGATACCTTCCCATTTTTAAAACCTTCTTCTAACCTTTGGCCAATAGTCACCAGATCTGTAAAGCTTGAAGAGACACTCCCAATCATCTTTTCCCAATAGAAAGGAGACAAAGTATCCATGAATATTTCTGTCAGTTCCTTCTCTGCTATAGGGGGTTCGACTTGGGAAGCTAACTCCCTCCAACGCTGAGCATACTCCTTGAACGACTCTTTTTCCTTCTGAGACATACTTTGAAGCTGACGACGATCGAGAGCCATATCCAAATTGTATTTGTATTGCTTCATAAAAGCGTTGACGAGATCTTGGAAGCAGTGGACACTGTTATGCTCTAAGTTCATATACCATTTAAGAGAAGCACCACTCAAACTATCCTGAAAGCAATGGATGAGCAACTTCTGATTGTTGGTGTAAGCTGCCATCTTTCGGAAGTACATGACTAGATGGGCTCTTGGACATGAATGACCTTGATACTTCACGAACTCAGGAGTCTTGAACTTGGCAGGCAAAACAAGACCAGAAACTAGGCACATATTATCGGCATCAACATTGAAGAAATCAGTACCCTCGACAGCTTGGAGTCTCTTGTTTATGATCTGAAACTGTTCACGGGTGATCTCAGGCTCAACAAAATCTTCTTAAACATCGGCAACATTGTACTCATAGGGAGGATTCTCAACGGGAGCTTGGATAGTCTGATTAACCATGTGGACCACAGGTTGGGCCTCAGTAAGGACAGGAGCTTGAAAAACCGGTCTGACAGCCTGACCAATCATAGCAGCAGATGCAACAGGTGGAGAGTAGTTAGGAGGTAAACCAAACTCAGGCCAACTAGAGGGCGGCACTGAAACAAGAGGTGGATCAACACTTGAAACTTCCTGAATGACAGTCCTCTGAGGTGGCTCTCCTCTGGCAATCAACACTTGAAGCATCTCGCTAAGCCTGGTCATGCCTGCTTTCAACTCATCAATCTCCATTTGGACCTCCGCATTATGTTCCTCTTGTTCTGACATTTGGCGTCTATAGTTAGCTCTAGTCTGATATCTGTGTCGAGGAATCAGCTTGACGACTCAACGGAACATTGGAAGATAAAGACAACTGGACATGAGAAACCCGGGGAAAGATGCCATGCAAGACATGATGCTAATGCAATGCAATAGTTTCAAGAACTTCAACGGTCGATTGCAAACATTTCTTTTTTAGGAAAGTTGGAAACAGTTTTAAACTTTGAAATATAGGACTTTTGAATTCGCAAAGTACTGTTGAATTCCTTGAAACTAGGAATGATGTTTTATGAATGCCATGCACAAATACACACAAACAACAAAGTTCTAGGTTAGAGGAACAATGAATGGAGTTAAGGTCTACCCTTCCCAAAAGGTATGTACTATGGGGTAGTTGTACCTGCAGAATAAGGTTCTAAAGAGGTGCCCAAAGTCATCAGTCCATCTTTCGGATATTATCAATTTCCCAATTGACTCGGTGGTTAATAATATCCTCAAGAGAGCCTCTTTTGAGTATAGTATCGCGTAGCAACTATCTTAGGATTACTCCCTTATAGTTCCCGCACTACGTCCTAGATAAGGCCAAAGTGGTGTCACTATGCCAAAAAAGATATTTAGCAGCGCTTTTTTTGGCCTTTAGCAGCGCTTTAAAGCGCTGCAAAAAGTGGCGCTGCTAAAGGTAAAGACAGCGCTTTTTTTCAATGAAAAAGCGCTGCTAAAAGCTCCCTTCAGTAGCACCTTTAACAGCGCTTTTTTAGCCCTTTAGCAGCGCTTTTGTAAGCGCTGCATAATTCCCCCAACCATCCCCCCCTTTAGCAGCGCTTTAAAAAAGTGTTGTCTTAGACCCCCCCTTTAGCAACGCTTTTGCAAAAGCGCTGCCATAGCCCACCCTTTAGCAGCGCTTTTTACAAGCGCTGCCTTAGACCCCCCCTTCCAAACCAATAGCAGCGCTTTTGTAGCGTAATATTTGTGACCTTTAGCAGCACTTTTATGTAAAAGCACTGTCTAATGTCCTAGATTTTAAAAAAAAAAATTTATAAAATATTCACCCTATTTTGTATATTTTACCAACAACCTGCTTATATTACACAAACCTGCTTATAATTAAGGCCTTTATTTCAGCACTTTGGCCTTATAAATAAAATTCAAACTTTGGCCTTAAATATACCATTTAAACTTTGGCCTTATATGTACAACTCAAAACTTTGGATGTAACTCATGACTTTGTTCATAAACATTTTAATATACACATAAACCTGTTTAAATATGTTACAACAAAATTCGGTCCTCAGAATTACAACAACACAAATACATTCAATTCACATATAATTACAAGTCTTCCAATCCGATAACTCTATACAATTCTCAACCCAAGAATAAATTGACACCATTCCTCTTTAATTTCTTCCAATTTTGCTTTCGTGTAAGTAGCGCACTTGAATTCATCATAATACTACATAATATAACAGATCGAATAAGATTTAAGTTTAAAACTAATTACTCAGATGAAGTATCGGATAATTATCAAAATGAATCATATAACTTATATAATGAATTGATCCATACCAGGACTGGAATCTCAAGTTGACTAGAAAGAATAATTTCCCTCATAAAGCGCAATACAAAATATCCACAGTCAATACCATTCCGCTGCCGAGGACACTGTAAATGGAAAAAACAAACGAACATTTATCCGGATATATAGTTGAAATAGTTTTATCAAGTAGAAACATGCGAGAATATACCTCTACTCTGATCCAGTTGATGTTGTTAGCCTTCCTTTTTGGCACCGTTGCATCTCTTTGTGCTCTGAATATTTGTATAACTCTAACATAATATAAACGCATATTTAGAACAATGTCACATAATAAATAAAGATATATAATTAAAGACAACAGTATATGTCATCACTTACGTATCAACAAAGTTCCTCAGATTTTCATATTTTGTTGTATCGCCATCCAATGAATCTATATAATACACTATTTCTTTCGTCGGATTAATTGCGATCAACAACTAATGTCCACTATAAAATAAGACAACAGTTTAGACGGAAATGTTATATATATAGAAAGGGAAAAATCGAACAATTATAATAAATGAATTTAGAATAAAATCTAACCCATGGCCAGTGTTATATGGCAACAAGAACAACTTCTCCGTAGTCGCGTGCATAAATCTCTGCACTGTGTACTCTTTGACTGTATCTGGTGACTGGTCTATTATACGTGAGTTGACACAGTTAGCAGATAAGAATGCGAATACTGAAGTCAATTCATTCGGGACCAATAACTTGTCATACAAGAACCTAAAAAACATAATCAACATTAGAATATTAAGTTAAACGAGTAAATTTTAAAATGTTCAATTATTTAATAAAAATGGATCGGAGTACCTGATGTATGAATGCATAACACCGACGCCCAGTTCAAAATGGTTGAAAACCTGATCAAAATCCTCCTTAGCAATTGTTTCGGGATATTCAAAATCGAAAATACCTGCCTCCATATGGATTTGACGGACACCACCCTCAGGCACATCTGATGTTCCGACATATGTTTCAAGGCACATCCTAAATCGAGGAACAATTGCTTTTCTGGGAATCTTGGAAGTTTCAGGCATCTTACTCTTGCTGACTTGTTGCGACTGCTGATCATGAACCTAAAAGTCATATATAAGTTCAGTAATTAATATTGTATAACAAGATAGTCATGTAACTGTAGTAGTACCTGTTTCTTTGATGCAGCTGAATCGGTATCCCGCACAATAATTCTATCATCTTTTGATTTGGATTTTGTAGGATTCTAAGATCATCATGTAAATAAGAAAATGTAGATGTAAGAATAACTTTCATGTATGAATCATAAAACATTTGAGTATTAAAAGGTTCAACCTACCTCATCATCTATGCAAATCAGATTTGCCGGCCATGCCACATACGATCCTACTGCGTCTCCCACCACTATTGCGCCTGAAATATCATCTGGTATAGGCAACAACGCACTCCCCTCTAATGCAATATCAATAGATACTTTCAAAAATCCAGAAGGGAGCGGTTTGTGGTGAAGTAAGTCTCCCAGAAAGTTATGCACCTTTCCCTTGCCAACCATTCGATGAGTAGGTGACGATAAATATAGCCGGCAAAGTGAAATGCCCTAAACAAATAATGATCAGTTAATGTGTCAATTAAGTAAAGTGTGATAAATTAATTTCAATGTAATATATACAATTACCTCTGGAAGCTTCTGTGGAAAACCGGTACTATCTTTGTCACTAGTAGCTCTACCCTCTGGAGCGCGTCTTTCCGCCATGTATCTCTCCTTATCCTTCTGTAATTCACGGATTTACGCTTTCAATTCCTCTAAAGTCTCCATCACTTCTTTATTGGTTGGATTTTTTTTCTTTGGCTGCTTATACAGTTTGGATGGAGTGACACCAAATCCCTTACCCCTCACACCCCAAAATACTCAGGAATATTCAGCACCCGGCTCAGTAAGCTCCTGCAATCATTGTCCTCTGCGGGAGTTATGGTCTGGGACAGAGTCTCCTGAAATATAGATAAAAACATATATAAATATATTACACACTTTTGATCAGTTATTGACAAAGATAACGTTGTACTTACACATTGTTCAAAGACTTGTTGAACTTCTTCCTGAACGACTCCATCTCGTCCCACACGGGCAGCCTTCCATACAACATGGTCCGGAAGAGATGTCGCATCACTCTTCTCCTCTTTCAACTACGCATTAAGACGGATAATAAAGCATTGTATCCTATTATATATACTTACTATTTTTTGTAAATATATTATATTAAAGCATTTATATGTACTTACTATTTTTTGTTCTAATCGTGCATATCCCAACCGGCCCTTTCTGTATGGATATGCGGGATTTGATGCCCGTTGACGATTTACGCCACTAACAACCTGAAAAAATAAGTTTATCAGAACTCCTGTACATTGAATAAGTATATACTATTGATGCCCTTTCTGTACTTACTTCAAATTCTTTTGATCTTCGCTTTGCAACAAACGTCTCCCATTCTTCCTCCGAAATCAAATCCGCGTACTTCATCGGACGCTCTGAGTCAACAAAGTTTCCTTCAGAATCTTTTAGAAACTTGTTTGTTAAAAACGCTCTAAATCCCCTCAAGCGTTTTCCGGCCAATTGAATACAATATTTTCTCCTACGATCTTCAATATTGAAAGATCTCTGCAAACAAACACACATACATATAACATGTTAGTATATTTAATTTAAAGACGTAAATGTCAACAATAATTAAACAATTCCAATATTATACCTGAATCTCGGTCAAAATCTTATCTTTAGCCGGTTGTAATGAAACAATTCTCCAATTATCGCAAGTAATCGGAACTTGTGAACGTACAAGTGCTCCGATGTAACTTGTTAGCAACGCACCGTTAGGCTCAACTAACTGGTCTCTTTCATTCCAATGGACATCATACTTTACTCCCTTATCTCTCGCACGGATGGTTTTTTTCATAATTGTTATGCCTCTTTTAATATCGCCTTCCACGTCTTTTGTTGTTTGTTTTCCATCATGTGTTGTTTCCTCGTTGCTGGCCATAATATATATACATGTAATTTAGAAAAACCAAAGTATCAAATGAGACATAAGAAATGTGTAAATAAGAAAAACATGGTATAAATAAGAAATAACAAAAACATGGTATAAATAAGACATGTGTAAATAAGAAAAACATGTTACAAATATATACATAAGAAATGTGTAAATAAGAAAAATATGGTATAAATAAGAAATAACAAAAACATGGTATAAATAAGACATGTGTAAATAAGAAAAACATGTTACAATTACCTTTAACATCTCTTTCTTTTTTTCGTTGTAACGGGGTTTACTTGTCTCTTAACAACACAGACAGATGGATTGATCCAAATTCCCTCGTTATGATCATTTCTAATATATGATTCGTCCGCTCCAATATTCTCATTTGGATCATCTATAATATAAGATTCATTCTCAACATAAACATCCCCCTTTTCTCCAATGTTATCATCGATTACTTTGTTGGAAAAAAGAACTATAGACTATTTCGTACTTGTCGGATCAGTGACATAGAACACTTGTTTAGCTTGCGTGGCTAGAATAAAAGGCTCATCTTTGTACCCCACCTTATTAAGATCCACTTTCAAAAAACTTGATTTATCCATTTGTATGCCACTATTATTTTCAACCCACTTGCATCCAAAGATAGGAATCTGAAACTTCTCATAATCAAACACCCAAATGCGCTCGATAACCCTATAATACGAGGAAATGTGCATTGCTTCGGCAAGCACGGTGACACCACTATTTTGCATTGTACTTTTATCATCTTGTTCATTGGTATAAAATGTGTATCCATTAATTGCGTATGCGCTATAAGAAAACACATGCAAACTTGGACCATATGCTAAACATCTCAACCTTTCTGTTATTGAAGCGGGATCAGAATAAAACTTTGAAAAAATATGCTCCTTGAACCATGTTATAAAACTTCGATTGTGCTCACGTACTATCCAATTTTCATTTCTATTCAGATTTAAACCTCGGAGAACGTCCTTGTGCATTTCAACATACGGCTCAACCTCAATGTCATTGTGCAGAACATACAAATGCACTTGCTCCCGTTCATCCCTTGAAACTGTCACAACTTTATTTCCAATTAACTGTTTACCATCTATTTTTTCAACAACATGATATTTTGGGAGGCCAATGGATTGAACGTTGGACAAATATTCAGTACAAAACTCGATAGCTTCTTCAACAATGTATCGTTCAACAATACATCCCTCTGGTCGACTTCGGTTTTTCACATACCCTTTCAATATTTTCATATAACGTTCAACAGGGTACATCCATCTCATATAGGCAGGTCCACACAGTTGTGTCTCTTTCACAAGATGAACAACTAGATGTACCATTATGTCAAAAAATTATGGAGGAAAATACATTTCAAGCTCGCACAAAGTAATAACTATTTCTCTTTGCAATGTTGGTAAGATCGCAGGATCTATCACCTTACTACAGATTGACCTAAAGAAAAAACACAATTTAGTTATTGCGCCTCTCACTTTTTCTGGCAAAATAGAACGTATACCTATTGGTAGAAAGTGTTCCATTATAACATGGCAGTCATGTGTCTTTAAACTTTTTAACTTGAGGTCTTTCATAGAAACAAGTCTTCTAATATCTGAAGAGTATCCTTCTGGAACTTTAACTTCACTCAGAAACTTACACAGTATCTTTTTCTCCTTTCTAGATAGAGTATAAGCAGCAGGTGGTAGATATGTGCGGTTTCCTTTCTTCAAGGGTCCTAATTCATTCCTTATTCCCATTGCTACCAAGTCCTTTCTTGCTTTAAGGCCATCCTTAGACTTTCCTTGTATATTGAGTAACGTACCAATAACACTTTCAAATACATTTTTTTCAATATGCATAACATCAAGAAAATGTCTTACATACAAGGACTTCCAATACGGCAACTCAAACAAAATTGACCTCTTCTTCCACCCACGCGTGACAAGCGTATGAGCAAAAGGCTTGCCAAACTTAGTACTCACATCTTTCACCTTTTCAAAAAATTGTTCGCCGGTCAATGTAGGTGGAGCTTTACGTTGTTCTGAATCTCCATTGAATGCTTTTCTCCACCCACGGTAGTGATGACTAGAATTTAAGAATCTACGATGACCAAGAAAGACATTCTTCTGATCAAATTCCAACCGCGTCCAATCTGTGTTTTCTTCACAGATAGGACACGCACATTGACCTTTAATGCTATACCCCGATAGATTTCCGTATGCTGGGAAATCATTAATTGTGCCAAACACCATCGCCCTCAAATTGAAACTTTCTTTCCTATATCCATCATAAACCTCCACACCGTTCTCCCACAAACTCTTTAAGTCTTCGATTAGAGGTGTCAGGTATACGTCTATGTCATTCCCTGGTTGTTTAGGGCCAGAAATTAACATAGATAACATCATGTACTTACGCTTCATACATAGCCATGGAGGTAGGTTATAAATCATAATAATTACAGGCCAGGTGGAATGTGAGATGCTCTACAGACCATACGGATTCATTCCATCAGTCGATAATGCCAAGCGAAGGTTTCTAGCTTCTTCTCCAAAATCAGGATAATCATTATCAATTTTCATCCACTGTGGTGAATCTGCCGGAAGTCGATACTTCCCATCTACAATTCTATCATCTGCATGCCAAGTCAGGTGTTTTGCATCTGTTTCACTATGAAACATGCGTCTGAATCTCGGAATTATAGGAAAATACCATAATACTTTTGTTGGTGACAACTTTTTCTTATACCGAGATACACCGCATTTAGGACACTCGTTTAATGATGCATATTCATTTCGAAACAAAATGCAATCATTTGGACAAGCATGTATCTTATCATAGCTCATGCCAATAGAGCATAACATTTTTTTAGCTTCATAGGTTCGATTGGGAAGAACATTATCCTCCGGAAGCATCTCTTGAAGTAGGGCTAACAACTCGGTGAAACTTTTATCCGACCATCCATTACCCGCCTTTAAATTGTACAACTTTAATACCGCAGACAATCTTGTGAAAGTAGTGCAACCTTTACCCAACGGTTTCTTTGCATCGCTTACCAACCTCTCAAACATCTTGGGACAATCTTGAAGATCTTCTTCAAGTGCTTCTGCAATCTCTTCGACTCGATCACAATCATATGTATCTCTGCCATTGTCCTTTGAAGCACATGTCGTATTATTCCGGGGTTTAACATTCTAGTTACTTATCTCACCATGTAATGTCCAACATGTGTAACTTCGATCAATTCCATGTCTCATTAAATGAGATTCCAACTGAACGGCGTCAACTCGACGCCCATAACAGCATCCTAAGCAAGGACATGTGATCCTACTGGGGTCTTTGGCGTGTTCAACAGCAAACTTAACGAACTTCCATACCCCATTCTCGTACTCTTTTGACAATCAATTACCAGACATCCATTTTTTATCCATACTAATTGAGTAATCTACACTAAACTATAAAAGTTAAACAAAACAGAGAATACCTGTAAGGAAATCACTAACTTCTAAGAATGCTACGCAATAGGATGCTTGGAAACGATCACATCTTTGCTCTTCACAGGTAACCCCTATAGCAGACAAAATATAAATTTTATTAAAATCATATTAATAATTAACCAAGACAAAAATACTAGATAATCCACCAAAACAAATCATATTAAAAATACTAGATAATCCTTAAACCAAAATGACACCCTTACTAAATATTGAGAAATCCTAACTAAACATATAAAACCATAATAACATATCATATAATCATTGAGAAATCCATACTAACATATCAACATATAAAACCATCAACATATAAAACCATAATAACATATAAAACCATATCATATAAAACCATATTCATGTTGGCTACTCTCTTAAAAAATAGGAATTTCCAAACTATATTGAAAAAAAATATGCTCTATCAAGTTACATTAATATTTTTTAATTAATTAACTATTCATTTTCTCTCACTTTTCCCTTCCTTTTTTTATTCTATTCATTCTCCATTTGTACAACTTTTATCAATCTCTTCCATTCTTTATTCACCTTGCAAAACTATCTACCACCTAGCCATCACTTAACAACACTAACATTCATCATCATATAAACTCACCACTAATTTTCATTCTCCATTTGTACAACTTTTACACACTATCTTCACTTTTTTGATTCTATTCATCTCTCACTATCATATTGTATTGGTTCTATTCACCTTGTTTCTAATTGTACTCTTGTTCTGAATTTATCAGTACATTGAATCAAAATATATAAAAACAACAAACAGTTCCCAGGGCAATTCATTAGTTTCAATCCAAACTCTTGTTTGTCAATCTAAAACATACAAAATATCCGTAACAATGACAGAGAGACTTAACATGTAGATTAAAATACAAAATATATAACATGCAACAGAGAGACTTAACATGTAGATATCCATACAACAAGATGACAGAAAATGAATTAACTTGATTGCATTCAAATAATAAAAACATATTCAGTTTGTCTTAAAGATTACGGCAACAATGATGAAAATATACGTAAAAAAGAAAACCAGAGTAAAACTTCAAATACCGTAACAATGGCGGAAATGCAATGCAGACGAGCAGAGGGACGGTGAACGGCTGCAAATACAACAGACGAGGGCGACGGCGACGGTTGGACGGACGGCGACGGTTGGACGGCGACGGTTGGACGGCAACGGTGGTTTATAGGGCAACACTCTTTGTTCGCCAGAGAGAAAGAAAGAAAGCAACGTAATATGACTGTTCTGTTTCTCATAAAAATTCTGGTGGGTATTTTAAATTAATTCTAATAAACCTATAACAACGCTTTTTAATAACTTTAGCAGCGCTTTAAAAAGCGCTCTCAAAGACCTTCTAATGTAACCCATATAGCAGCGGTTTATGGAAAAAGCGCTCTCGTAGACCATACCTACAGCAGCGCTTTTTGGAAGCGCTGCCTTAGGACCCCCCCTTTAGCAGCGCTTTTTAAAAAGCGCTGTCTTTGGGCTGTCTTAGACCCCCCATTTGGCAGCGCTTTTTGGAAGCGCTGCCTTAGGACCCCCCCTTTAGCAGCGCTTTTTAAAAAGCGCTGTCTTTGGGCTGTCTTAGACCCCCCTTTTAGCAACGCTTTTTAGAAGCGTTGTCTTAGGACCCCCATTTAGCAGCGCTTTCTGAGAAAGCGCTGTCTTTGGTTATCAATTTTTTTCTTTTTTTTTTATTCCTCTTTAGCAGCGCTTTTTCTAAAAGCGCTGTCTTTGTATGCGCTGCTAAATGTCATTTCTGGCGTAGTGTGTTAAGGTACTACGACCCCCAGTATCACAGACTCCAATCGACAATAGTAAAATTTTTCACGATTACTCGTTCAACCGAACCATTTTCGAAAGGGTCTCAACTGAGCGGTGATTCTCAAGTTAGCTTGGTCGGGATTCCACTCCCTATAAGCCTCGTCAAATATATCACCTTCCTATAATAATGTCACTCAAGTCCGAGTGTAGGACTTATCTCACAACAAAGATACCCCAAGCAAGGTACAATATATACAGATAATAAAATAAAATAGAAATATCATACTGTTGTGAATCAGATACCTTTAAACAAAGTATAAACGGTTTCTTAATGATCAAGAAACACACGAGGGTTAGGGTTAACAAAGAAAACAAGGTAAAACAACAAGGAACAACAAGGATTGGTTATTAAACTGCTATTCTTTCCTTTCTCTTTGAACAAGATTACAAGTATACAAGAATAACAAAATAACCTCTCTCCCTTGAAATTAGGATTTTATCTTCCTATTTTTCCTTATTCCCAGATTGAGAAACTAGCATCCTATTTATAATAAAATAGCAAACTAACCTAATGGGCTTTTTAACAATTACCCATTACAAGCTAACTTAGGGTACAAGCTAACTTAAACAATTGAGCTTACAAGCAAGACCCAATTCAACATGCTAACAACCCTAGCAATATTTACTCATGCTAACAACCTTAGCAATATTTACTCATGCTAACAACCTTAGCAATATTTACTCATGCTAACAACCTTAGCAATATTTACTCATGCATGTTAGAACAAACTTCGACTACAACACGCATTACTTGCGAACAGACTTCGACCACACTAGAGTTCGATCCAATGTCTCACAAATCTCCACCTTGGATCTAACTCTATAACATCAAGAAACTAGCTTTCTTCATGCAGATTTATTAACTGCATACAGTGGAAAAACTTGCAACTGGGCAATGTCTTGGTGATCATATCAGCAGCATTATGATCTGTCGAAACTTTCAGCACTTGGACTTCTCCACGCTCGATTACCCCTCTGATGAAATGCAGCCTCACATCAATGTGCTTGGTTCGCTCATGATAGGCTGAATTCTTCGACAGATGTATTGCACTTTGACTATCACATTTAATAGTGATAACTCGACCTTGAAGTTTTAGCTCCTTTGCAAAACCTTCAAGCCACATTGCTTCCTTCACAGCTTCAGTTAGAGCAATATACTCCGCTTCAGTGGTTGATAAGGCAACGACCTTATGAAGTGTTGCTTTCCAACTGATTGTTGTCCCAAACATAGTGAACACATATCCGGAGATAGATTTTCTAGAATCCATACAACCTGCATAATCAGAGTCGACATATCCTTCGATTACTGCTTTACTATCTTCACCCAAGGTTCCACTATAAATTAGGACTCTATTTAGAGACCCATTTATGTACCTTAAAATCCACTTCAATGCTTTCCAGTGAGCCTTTCCAGGATTCGCCATGTACCTGCTTACAAGACTTACTGCATATGCTATGTCGGGTCTAGTACAGACCATAGCATACATCAAAGACCAATTTGTCTTCTTTTGATTCCTCATAACTTCCTTATAGTCTCTAGGTTCTTCGTCTAGAACCTCACTTGCAGAGATTAAGGCATAAGCTATAAGATCTGCATACCCAAGTCTCTGAGGTGGCTTGATGACTCTCCTCGACATAGCATATACAATCACACCCTATGTAACAACGGCAGATCACGCGTCATGTTATCTTTTTTCCAATCGTTGTTGTATATGTTTTCTGTGGTAGTGGTTGTCAAGTACAAACTCAATCTTCCAACTCTAATGAATAAAGAATTCACCCTCTATTAAAGGTTCCGACCAAAGGACCTCTACCAATTACAATATCTTCAACCGTCCTTCACAACTCCATCAAAACAAATAGATATTTCCTCTATATGATTAGGTTGATATATTTTAATGCAAAAACAGTTTGGCAATATCCATAGGATCAAAATATTAAAAAATTATTTTAAAAATTTCTTAATTATAGCAGAAGATGCATCAATTCCAACTGTTTTTTTTAGCAGACAATGTCTATATAAAACCTTTATCTCGAGTAATAATTTGCTAACAAAATATTCTCTTTGTGCCTTAAATTCTTGCAACAATACTCTTGTTACTCAAACATTTGTGCTTTCTCTATGAAGGCTTAGCATTTCTATGTGGCATTTCTGTTTCAGTATCTTTTAGAAGCTCATGATAAAATATTTTTAAATTGAATGTTAACTTTTAAGCTGAATTTTAGATCCTTTAACTTGTTAATAGTTTTATTTTAATTTCATAATTAATCGTTGTTTTATTCAAGTTTTTTAGTTGTATTTTCGTTAGTGGTTTTGTTCCATTCCGTTAACTTTTCATATTAATTATAAGGTGAACCAAATAATTTACATAAAAATCTCATTAAACTTTTTTTATTTTATCTATTTAACATTAAAAATACAAAATATTTGTTAGATCGTAAAATCTATTAAATCAATACCGTGGCATCAACTTTTACATGAATTATATTTAAATAATATATGTTTTCTTCACTTTTAATCCAAATTAATTTTATTATTATATAACTAATTAACATATTCTTTAAATTGTAATTAATCAATGTCATTTTACAAAGAAAAAATCGTGGGTTCCAAAACAAATATATAATCAATACTGCATAATGTTTAAGAAAAAGTTGAAGCTAAATATATTTAGATAAGAGTGTGTGAGTGGTGTGTTCCCTATATCCCAGAAAGTGATCACACTATTGAAATTTAAAAAAATATCTTTGTGCCGTTTGAAAAATAAAATTTGAATAATCTATCATATAACAAATTATTTTATCGGAGAGTATCTCTTGTTTTTGTCATGAATACGTTCGAAATTCACTTTTTGAACACATAATCGAGATATTTAAAATGAAATAATTATTGAAGTTGTTGGATGATGATCATTATGTATCTAGATACAAAAAGTGTGAAGATGAAAAAATTGTTCGAAATATATTTTGGACTTATCCTAGTTTCGTTAAGTTGTTCAACATATTTATCATTGTGTTAATATTTGATTCAACATATAAGACTAAAAAGTATAGACTTTCACTTTTGAAAATTGTTAGTGGTACTTCTACAAAGATGGTTTATTCAGTTGATTTTACATTTTTGGGAAGTGAAAAAGTGGATAATGTTACATGAGCTTTGGAAGTATGTTGAGCAATGTTGAAAGACCAAGAAAACATCACTTGTAATTGTCGTTGATCGCGATGTCGCGTTAATGAAATTGGTTGCAAAGGTGTTTCATATATCATATGCTTTACTGTATAGGTATCATATAACAAAAATTGTGAAAGACAATTTTAAGCTTGTGGTATGGACCAAACAAGTCAAAGGTGAAGATGAAAAAATGGTTAAACATAGTGGAATATTGGAAAACATAATTGATGTTTAGAATGTTATAATAAAATCTTCTACTTAGGAGTTATATCTCGAACCTTTGATATAGTGGAGAAGGGTGTGCGCGACAATATTAAAATTTTTTGAAATATGTTAAAAGCATAATTTTAAACCAGGTGAAAGAGAAAAGTGTATGTGATTGGATCGATCAAGTTAGACACTTTAGAAATACTACAAGTAATAGAGTTAGATCTAGTTGTGCTATTTTAAAGAACTAGTTAGGACATAGTGTAATACCCTAAATTTTACCCTTACATTTAGTCAGTCATTTTGCATAGCATCTCATCTGTGCATCTGCTAACCACTAACCAGTCCTAGAGTTGATTTGTTTTGCAGGAATCCAGTTCAAGGGCGTTTTGGTCATTTTACACTATTTTGGCCAATCCTGAAGAAAATCGATCTTTAAGCCTCGAGGCGTTCAGACCATGATACGTGGGACAGTTGTCTGTCATATGAGTTGGTTATCATCAAGGCATCGAGCTGGCACGATTTATTATTGAAAATTGCCGGGAGTGTATCTAAATTTGGGTCGCTCATTTGCTTAAGGTTCAAGACCATTCTGGGCAGGGTTCCCTTTCAGTTGATAACGCGGTCTCTTGATATGCAATGATTGGGATTTAGTTTGAATTCCCTCAAATTTAATCAGGCAGTGAGATCAAGGCCACGAAAGGAATAAACACAGGGGCGAGAAGTTAAGTATATATGGATGTCATTCGCGAATGTTTATACTTTACAATTAGGAAGTGAACTCAAATATTTGTGGATTTTTTATTCATAAATATTTATAATTTACAACTAAGAAGTAAATATAAATATTGGGAATTATTTGAGATTTCAATTTGAGAAGGGAATAAGTATTTGTGGAATTTTATTTCATAAGTATTTAATTTACAATTAAAAGGGATAAATAATCTTTGAATTTCATTCATGAATATTCATTTTTGTGTTTACAAGAAGTGTCATTTACACTGAACATCTACTCTAAAAAAGGCCCTAAAGAATCCTAAGTGTTCTTCATGATGCTCCCTCGATCTTCTCCGCAAATCTTCGATCAACCTGCACAACCAGAAACAAAACAGAAGCAGGAAAGGGTTAGAAGTTGTCTTCGACACTCTCAGAACAGCGTCATCACTGAGTGCCGGGAGTGGCACAACCGGAGCTGCGTCCTACCCCCGTTACCGATCCGCGCCATTAGCGTCAGATCAGGTAACATCTGTTCTTATCTACGGGACAGCCGAGAAAGATGAAGAGTAAAAGAAATGGGGATTGAACTGATTTGCCAAAAGGATTCACGAATTCGAGACTAAAACACCATTCCATCAAGTAAACAGGTGGACTATCAAGTAAATTTCAGTTTGTTTCCACTGATACAAAGCTGATCGGCAAGGCCGGTACGAGTTCAGACCTAGATGCCAATAGGTATGAACCGTCTTTCGAATTTTTCCGATACCTGAAACACAAGAGCCAAACAACATCAGCAGTGCCAATTCCACAACAGAGTTTAAGGCAAAAACAGTTCAGTTGCACAAAGAAGGGAGAAGCCAAAGCCAAGTCGAATAAATTTGAAGAAGAACCAAGTCAAACAAATCTGTCACCCGAAGTTCAGCAACAATGTCAGGGTGTATCAGTAGGAACAAATCCAATCCATGGAGCAGTTTCAACTCCACAAGAAAAGAGCTAAAGCTCAAGTCACAAAAGCCACGACTCAATCAATCAAAAAAAAACAACAACCAGAAAGAATCAGCAAAGGAAAATATGCATCAGCTCAAAAGAGAAGGATGTTTCACCAACACAAGGTCATACCAGAAGAAAACAGGGTGAATGCAGGTCATACCAGTCACAACAACATCCAACCAAATTTGAGGTTCACATGAAAAATCGAACATGGCAATAAGGGCTCAGTTCATACGTCATAGCCCTAAACAAACAGTCCTATCAATCGAAACCAGAAGCAACCGTCGCAACATAATCGAAGGCGGCAAGCAGCAGTATCAATTCCCTGGTCGGTTCAGACTAGAATGTCATCATCACCGCATCGTACCTCTCTCGGCGGCACCAATCCGGCAATATCTGAACTACCAGCTCTCTCTGAAAGAAGAAGAGGAAAAGTTAATCCAAACTGCATCAGGAAAAGAATCCATATCAGCAAAAAAAACCAATATCCAGATTGTATTAGGAAAAGATCAATCCGTATCAGCTGGAAATCAGGAATCCGAATCTTATCAGAAAAATGAAAACAGAATAAGTATCGGAAAGAATCCAATCCGTATCAGAAAGCATATCCAATTTCAAATCCAAACTGTATCAGAATGAATCCAATCAGTATCTGAAAAGCAAACCAAACAAATCCAGTATTAGAAACAATATCCAAATAAAATCAAATCAGACAAAATCAAATCATATCAAAAATCCCAATCAATACGAAATTATATCTCAGGGGAAAGTAACGTAATCCAAAGTGATCAAAGCCAAAAAAAAAAGGGATCAGAGAAGGGTATAAAGGAACGAGTCCACCTCTTTGAAACCCTAACGGCTGAAAAATCACTGAGCGAAGAAACCCTAGAGGGGACGGAGGCGCGAGCAAGAGGAGAGTACAAAGAGGCCACTAAATACAAAAGCCCAAAGGGACGAACCCTAACAAATGGACGAAGATCGATCGTGAATCATCAACATCAGATCGCCGATTTCTCCTTATTCGAGAGAAGCAAAAGGCGTCATAAAGATCATTGTCACCGTCTCCCCACAAAGAACAGAGCAAACAAATCTACTCAGGGATTCAGGAACTCCTCCGAGTCCATCATCATCATCCCTATTCTTTAACGGACAATATCACCATCATCGAAGCCACAAGCTTCGGTTGCGATATTGCTGGCCATAAGTCATCGCGGATCAAATGTAAACCCTCGCCTTGACTCATCCCTTTCATTTTTTCGTGTGTTAACAGGTGAAAAATAAGCTAGGTCATGGGGAAAAGAGGAATCGAACACAAGGATTGGAGGAGAGAGATCGAAGATGGAAAGGAAACGAAAAGAGACGGAACAAGAGCGAGAGAAGGGTAAACGGCGCCGCGAAGGGATAACAGGGTTCTGAAACCCTAAGTTTGCGATTTGGTTTTTGTGTTACTCACCAACCGGGTTGGGTCCGGAGGTGATTACCGGCCTAACCCCTCTTATTTTTGTTTTTTTAAATTTGTTTTTTAAAAACCCTTTTTCTTTTTTTATATATTTAGTTAATTTAAATTTTAAGTATTAAAATTATTTTTTGCCATATAATAAAATAAAAAAAACTTTTTTTATAATAAAATTAAAAAACCTTTTTTAAATAAAATAACTTAAAATCCTTTTAAAAATATATAAAACTTTTTTAAGATTAAGATTAAAATATTTTTAAAATGTAACATCACTCTTTCTTTTGTAAATTCAATAAAAATCTTTTTTTTCAAAACAACAAAAATCTCCAATATCGCACTCTTGTCTCATGACCCGTCCCATTACCGTCTAACTTTGCTTCTTAACGGTGTTCATCATTTGCAGCTCATGTTTACTACTATTGTGTGGTTGGTTTATGTAAATTTCATTATTATTGTAATTGCTTCTCGGTTGTAACCTCGCGAATCCTAATAATCGCGCTTTAATTCCCGCCTTTAAATTTCTGCTTGCATGGTCAAATTAGGACTTTATTCTCTGTTTGCATAATTCAATTATTTCACACATTTATCAATACTCCTGTCACATTACACACGTCCGAAGGTTAGGTCTAGCTTTTGGTCGCCGTGTCAATAGTCCTCAACTTCAAACCCTTACAACCTCACAAACCCTAATTTTCACAAATGCTTCGCCGCAGGCAAGATTATAATTTTACCCCTAGCATTAGGTCAAAGAGCCGCCGCGCTCATTTTAGGGTTTCCCGCCGTGGAATCCCTAATTTAACCCTAATTCAATTTAACAATTCATAACGTAGAGATCGGAGTTTAGGACTCCATGTAAACGTGTCCTTAAGATGCGTTTATTCCCCTTGAGACCTTGACCACAGTCAAGAAGTCTCTAACCTCCCTTCTGAGGGGAACTACGATTACTCTGATTCCACTCCCGTAAGGATACGTAGGCACAAGATGCGATGTCTTGCCGAGTAAATTTAGAATTAACCCCTTAGGTCTCTTTTCTCACTTTTAATCCTTTGTACATATACCTTAAGCAAATAAATAAAGCAAAAATAGTAAACATCTGAGCAAAAGGTTCCTGTAGAGTACTACAGAAGTTTAGGGTGCTAATACCTTCCCTAAATTTAACCAACCCCCGAACCCTAGATCTTTCCCCGCATTGTGTTTACGATGTAAAATAGGTTTTCCCTCTTTTGACCTTTTCCTTCGGATAAATCAAAGAGCGTTTGTGAATTGAATTGCGATTCAAACTCAATAATAGTTTGTGATCCTATTTCCACCGCAACAGAAAATGGCGACTTCACTGGGGACCGTCTTAACTTTTGAGGGTTATCCCTAACTTGTTCATATTTATTACTATCTGTGTTATTGTTCATTTGCATTTGTGCTTTGATTTGGGGATTGTTCCTTGTGTTGTGAGATAAGTCCTACGCCCGGACTAGTGACATTATTATAGGATGGGGATATATTCGGTGAAGCTTATAGGGAGTTGAATCCCGACCAAGCTGATTCGAGAATCACCGCTCAGTTGAGACCTTTTCGAAAATGGTTCGGTTGAACGAGTATAATCGTGAAAACTTTTTCCATGGTCGATTGGAGTCTGTGATATTGAGGACCGTAGTACCTTAACACCACCTTGGCCTTATTTAGGACGTAGTGCGGGAGCTATGTGGGAGTAGTCCTACAATGGTTGCTACGCGATACTACACTCAAAAGAGGTTCTCTTGAGAATATTATTAACCCCCGAGTCAATCGGAAGGTTGATAATATCCGAAAGATGAGCTGATGACTTTGGGCACTTTTTAGAACCTTGTTCTGCAGGTACAACTAACCTATAGTACACTCCTTTTTGGGATGGGTAGACCTTAACTCCGCTCACGTACCTTTTAACCTAGGACTTTGTGTGTTTTCATGCATTGCATCCATAAAGCATCCCATTGCATTGAATTTCATAGAATTCAAACCCCATTTATGGATATCGCGGGATACCACAAATAAAGAAAAATAAAAATAAAAAATAAGGAAAAGATTCCCTTGGTACCCCACGACATTCGTAAATGTTTGAATTCCATGAAATCTTCATTTGCATTTGCATCATAGCATCATATGTCTCCTTGCATTGCATGTGTCTTCCGTTTTCTCATACTCGGTTCTCTCACCTTCCAGTTTTGTCACCCTAAGTTCTCTGCATCAATACGACCCTTCAAAAGGATGAAAGATCAAAACCAAGAGATCAACTGTGTCAGCCATGAACTCGAATATCTTCGAGGAAGTGTAGGGCAGATTTTGGAGATGCTACGAGCTCTTAGTGCGAAGGTGGATGCTCAGTCTACTGTTGTTTCTGAGACTAATACCGTTATGGAACCTTAACCAGCTGTTATTGTCGAGAATGTGCCTCCTCACGGTCTTCAATCCGGTTTAGTGCCTCCTAGTGCTCAACCAGTTCGACGAGCTACCCCCCCCCCCCTCCCCCAAGTGCAAAACTCCTAACTCCGACCATGGTAAAGGACCTGCACGTTCGAGGAACCGCAAAATGGCTACTCCTCAGCCTGGGCAACATCAGCAGAGTTATGTTCAAGGGTATCCGTTTCCATATCTCCAACAACCCTATGTAGCTACTGTTGCACCTCCTTTCGATCAGCAGTTTCCTACATACCAGCCTGTGCAGTCAGCTCCGGTATATCAAGCGCCGGTTTATCAACAGCCTTCCGGTTATTCGCCCATGCAAGTTCCTGTCAACAGTCAACGAGTGCCCAACGCTCCTGTTCATCAACAATCACAGGATCAGGTTCCTTATCTCCGTAAGAGTCGGTATAAGCCTTGTCCTCCAATTCCGATGGCTTTCACTGAGTTATACTCCCATTTGGTACAACAAGGTCTGATTACCACCCGTGCTTTGGGTCCTCCGCCTAATCCGTTACCTGCAGGTTACAACGCTGCCGCTCATTGTTTATTTCATGAGGGTGCGCCCGGCCATGATCTAGAGAATTGCTACGCTCTTAAGAAAGTTGTCATAAATTTGCTAGAAACGAAGAAGTTGTCTTTTAGCGATGCTCAGATGAAGATTGAGACTCCTCTCGGGGTCCCTCACTTGTCGAGTTCGAATTCTGCAAAGCATGCTACTCCTGTGGCAAATCAGCCGAATCCAGTAATTATTCAAAGGCCTAGCTCGCTTCATTTCAGTAACCCTCAAGATGATATGACCAGGATCAACCAAGAATCTGGGAAAGTTATTTTGAAGCAACGACTGAAAACTGTTGAAGATGTGACCAGCGTAACTGGGGCAAGCCATGACGACTCGCAGTGACCATAAACCAGACGTCCTTTCCATTGAGGCTCCGCCAAAGGAAACTGTTGCTTTTGAATTTCGTAAACCATTTAGAAGGATTTTTCCGACAGTTCATTTGTTTATTTATATGTATTTCTCTTTGATTTAGCATGTACGAACTTGTTTATCTTTGATTAATGCAACGCATATGTTTGTCTTGAATAAGTCCATTCGTTTCACTCATTCAAAATATATTTTTCATAAATTATAATGCCAACTTTACCCGATCTCTTGCTCTGATGGAGAATTGGGAGGAGGATGACGAACCTAAAACGTCATATTTCTTGTCGTATGCTTTCAATTAAAACCTGCTGATGATGTAAGGCATTGTTTCAAATCCCAAACACTGGAGATATAAGGATGTTAATCCCTAGTCAACCTCTTTGAGCCTTGAAGTGGGAGTTTTCTTTCTTTTAAGAACCTTCATTCTAACCTGGGGCAGGGTAGGTTTTCAGTTAAACCGATCGAGCACTTAGACTCTCAAAAAGGAAGAGCAAACCTTCGAGAATTTATCCTTAGCATCTTAAGAAGTCCAATACAATGACTATCCCTCGGTTACCTAAGGAGTGGGGCAGTCACGAGCCTTTCAAAAGATTTACACGACTTGTGCATAAAAGAATATTCAAAAAAAAATAATAAAAGCCCGCTAAGTCAAAACCTATGAAGGAGACTTAGGCAAAACTGGGGCATCCCGCTGGACTCTAAAGTCAGATCAAAAGATGTTGTCCAGGCAAAAGTTAGGGAATAAAAGCAAAGCAAGAGAGTACAATAAATAATCCCTAGTAAAGAACAAAATCGTGTGACCAATTGCCATTAGAAATAGGTGAGTTACTGCCATGTCCAAAGCCTTGATAAGTTCTCGACCATAGCAAATCCGCTTGAGATATGAGCGTTCGTATCCGATTAACTGAATTAGGATTGGAGAACATCACGAAGAATGGGAGGGTACAAATATAACCTTGAGCCTATATCCTTTGTTTCTTAAACCGTGAACCGAGCCACGATACAACCTTTAAAAGACCTAATTGAAGTAGGACTTCGGTTGAAAGCATACTCGACAAGATCACGTTTCTTGACTCCTACGAGATATGCTCAGAAAAGATTCATGTTGGCATTATAATTAAAACTTATATCCTGACTAGTGATTTCGGTCACAAGTTATCGCGATATCTTTTTCAAAACAAAAATTCAAGACAAATATATGTGTACATTGACAAGCTCAGGATAGGCATTTCAGGCATGACGACTTTGCTTGATATCTTAGAGATTTACATATGGACATAACCCGTGGAACTTGAAGATCTTGCTAAACAGGGGCATGCAGTTTCCCAGTTCGTTTACCAACGCGAGTCTGACGTTCTTAAGAGCTATTTCTCAAAGATTTCGTCGTAACACGATTAATATTGTGCCAGTTACGTCGAGACCTGACGAATCTCTCAAAGAGTTTGAAAACAATGGGGCAACCAGACTCCGTGTTCTCTATAAAATCCTCTTGAGATGACCCTACCTCACAACACAAGTATCCTGGGGCACCATGTTTTTTTTGAAGAAACAAATGGCGACTACTATAAGGTCCTTCAAGATCAAAACCATGGGGTTTCACAACTTTTCTTCGTGCACCCGAGGGATTTTACTCACAGCGGCCTTCATTCCCCAGTAAACCTCAGTGTTGCAACAGGCTCCTAAACTATTGCCTCATCACAGTCCCCAGAGAGACTATAAGCTGACAACTTTTTCTTGGGTAACTCAAAAGTATCCCTCAGGTTCGCTTCTCCCCATGTGAAGACATGATACTGTGCACCCAAGCAGATTACCTTCTCCCCAGAGAATTCAGAACTTTAAAACCAGACTCGGTTCTACCATTGATCTTTCTTACCCATGATTGACGCATTGGTTGCAGAGAACGCAGGGTATCTCCGTCGAGATGTTTATTTCATCTCTCGTCCTGCCTCTAGTCTGTTTCGTCAGCATACGCAAGGGCATAAGCATCACATGCCTATTTCATACATTCATTTCACATACTCATTACATACTCATTTCATAACATCTTGCATATTTAACTACATAGACATTAACATACATTCATATTAACATATTCATTAACATACGCGTTAGCATGCACAGGTTCATTGTCTCTCCATCATTGGTTGTTACCGCCGAGTAACTGGGTTGGTCCATTCTCTCCAAATAGATTGTCAGCCATAAGCATAAAATACTTACTTGTTTCCAGTTTCCCCACAGAGCTCGATCCTCGTGGATGACGGTTACTTCAGCTATCTTTCCTCGCCAGGATAAGATATTTACCCTTCGAGATCGTTCCCTCGATGGAGTCTTGATTACCAGTCTTCTTTCTAGCTCAATCCTAGATTGAACCTCGGTCTTGTCGGTCGTCAAGCCCAACCGGACGTGCATTTATTTTGCACCATCTAAAGATTTTCACCATACCATGGCAGATACACGACTATCTCGCCAAGGGAAGCTTATCACTGTACCCGGATGTGCATTTATTTTGCACTATCTTTCGAGAAAATCAACCGCCATCCTTTACAGATACACGCCAGTTCACGCCTGGGAAATCTATCAGTACATCCTACAGCATCGGTATGCGACTGTTCTAGCTTGAGAAGCCTATCGATATAACAATCCTACATCTTACGGCATCGGTATGCGACTGTTCTCACCTGAGAAGCCTATCGAGATCAGCAACTGTTCTCACCAGAGAAGCTTATCACAACCTTACACAACAAGATACGCACCTGTTCTCACCAGAGAAACTTATCATCATCTGTTATCACCTCTACAAACAGTTCTTACATGAGAAGCTTATTATTGCTACTCTTGCAAAAAAAAAATGACATTTCTCGCCTGAGAAGCCGATCCTATCTTCGTTATGACTCGCAGCAAATGGCCATCTCCATTGAGAGGTTGAGCTTCCATTTTCCTTGTCGTCTTGAAGTATGGGGAGGTTTGAGCCAAATCGTATTCAGGAGAGCACGATCTTGAAGTACGGGGAGGTTTGAGCGGAATCATATTCAGGAGAGCACGATCTTGAAGTATGAAGAAGTTCATTTACCCTTTAGTAAAAGAAGGAGCGGAATCATATTCAGGAGAGCACGATCTTGAAGTATGAAGAAGTTCATTTACCCTTTAGTAAAAGAAGGAGCGGAATCATATTCAGGAGAGCACGATCTTGAAGTATGAAGAAGTTCATTTATCCTTTAGTAAAAGAAGGAGCGGAATCATATTCAGGAGAGCACGATCTTGAAGTATGAAGAAGTTCATTTACCCTTTAGTAAAAGAAGGAGCGGAATCATATTCAGGAGAGCACGATCTTGAAGTATGAGGAAGTTCATTTACCCTTTAGTAAAAGAAGGAGCGGAATCATATTCAGGAGAGCACGATCTTGAAGTATGAAGAAGTTCATTTACCCTTTAGTAAAAGAAGGAGCGGAATCATATTCAGGAGAGCACGATCTTGAAGTATGAAGAAGTTCATTTACCCTTTAGTAAAAGAAGGAGCGGAATCATATTCAGGAGAGCACGATCTTGAAGTATGAGGAAGTTCATTTACCCTTTAGTAAAAGAAGGAGCGGAATCATATTCAGGAGAGCATGATCTTGAAGTATGAGGAAGTTCATTTACCCTTTAATAAAAGAAGGAGCGGAATCATATTCAGGAGAGCACGATCTTGAAGTATGAAGAAGTTCATTTATCCTTTAGTAAAAGAAGAATCAGAATCGTATTCCAGGCGCCGACCTTAAATATGAGAAAATTTATAAGCAGCAGCCTCTTTATTTGAGTGCTTATCCATTTTGGCATGTAAGTCCCTTCCAACGATAAGTGACAGTTCTCCCTCGAGAAGCTTATCGGGGCATTTCCTATCAAAGTCCATTTATTTTGGCATACAGCCGGTTTTTACCCTGTATATTTGATACGGAGTTCCGAAAAGTCCGTCCAATCCTATCACGAGGGATAGTTTATAGAAGCTTGGATGTTATTCTTTGCTCAATGCTCCATGCATTCTGTGATCGATCTTGCAAATCGTACGTGATCCAGTTTTATTTTTGGATTCCCTAGTGGAGGCCGTCTCATAGGTGCCATCCCCATTTGAGAATGTCGTCCTAAAAATGATAATTGGTCGTGTTCGCACCAGTTGACCATCATTTTAGAATTCCCCAGTGTTGTACTGTGTCCCAGCGCGTCGTTTTCCCCAGTGTGTTCTTCTCGTAGCGTCTGTCCCTGTGTCGTCATATTCGTCAACATTTTCGCATTCATCATTCCAGCATACGCATCGTATCATATTCATGGCATCGTCTGCATTAGTCTGGTCCATAGCATTTGCATATCGCCGCATATAAGGGCAAAATTTTCGGTTATCTATATTTAAATCCCTCCACCATGATTCCTCGAGTCTCCGTCGCTCAAATCATCTGGTGTAGTTATTTAAATAGGGGCAACTGTAATACCCCAAATTTTACCCTTACATTTAGTCAGTCATTTTGCATAGCATCTCATCTGTGCATCTGCTAACCACTAACCAGTCCTAGAGTTGATTTGTTTTGCAGGAATCCAGTTCAAGGGCGTTTTGGTCATTTTACACTATTTTGGCCAATCCTGAAGAAAATCGATCTTTAAGCCTCGAGGCATTCAGACCATGATACGTGGGACAGTTGTCTGTCATATGAGTTGGTTATCATCAAGGCATCGAGCTGGCACGGTTTATTATTGAAAATTGCCGGGAGTGTATCTAAATTTGGGTCGCTCATTTGCTTAAGGTTCAAGACCATTCTGGGCAGGGTTCCCTTTCAGTTGATAACGCGGTCTCTTGATATGAAATGATTGGGATTTAGTTTGAATTCCCTCAAATTTAATCAGGCAGTGAGATCAAGGCCACGAAAGGAATAAACACAGGGACGAGAAGTTAAGTATATATGGATGTCATTCGTGAATGTTTATACTTTACAATTAGGAAGTGAACTCAAATATTTGTGGATTTTTTATTCATAAATATTTGTAATTTACAACTAAGAAGTAAATATAAATATTGGGAATTATTTGAGATTTCAATTTGAGAAGGGAATAAGTATTTGTGGAATTTTATTTCATAAGTATTTAATTTACAATTAAAAGGGATAAATAATCTTTGAATTTCATTCATGAATATTCATTTTTGTGTTTACAAGAAGTGTCATTTACACTGAACATCTACTCTAAAAAAGGCCCTAAAGAATCCTAAGTGTTCTTCATGATGCTCCCTCGATCTTCTCCGCAAATCTTCGATCAACCTGCACAACCAGAAACAAAACAGAAGCAGGAAAGGGTTAGAAGTTGTCTTCGACACTCTCAGAACAGCGTCATCACTGAGTGCCGGGAGTGGCACAACCGGAGCTGCGTCCTACCCCCGTTACAGATCCGCGCCATTAGCGTCAGATCAGGTAACATCTGTTCTTATCTACGGGACAGCCGAGAAAGATGAAGAGTAAAAGAAATGGGGATTGAACTGATTTGCCAAAAGGATTCACGAATTCGAGACTAAAACACCATTCCATCAAGTAAACAGGTGGACTATCAAGTAAATTTCAGTTTGTTTCCACTGATACAAAGCTGATCGGCAAGGCCGGTACGAGTTCAGACCTAGATGCCAATAGGTATGAACCGTCTTTCGAATTTTTCCGATACCTGAAACACAAGAGCCAAACAACATCAGCAGTGCCAATTCCACAACAGAGTTTAAGGCCAAAACAGTTCAGTTGCACAAAGAAGGGAGAAGCCAAAGCCAAGTCGAATAAATTTGAAGAAGAACCAAGTCAAACAAATCTGTCACCCGAAGTTCAGCAACAATGTCAGGGTGTATCAGTAGGAACAAATCCAATCCATGGAGCAGTTTCAACTCCACAAGAAAAGAGCTAAAGCTCAAGTCACAAAAGCCACGACTCAATCAATCAAAAAAAAAACAATAACCAGAAAGAATCAGCAAAGGAAAATATGCATCAGCTCAAAAGAGAAAGATGTTTCACCAACACAAGGTCATACCAGAAGAAAACAGGGTGAATGCAGGTCATACCAGTCACAACAACATCCAACCAAATTTGAGGTTCACATGAAAAATCGAACATGGCAATAAGGGCTCAGTTCATACGTCATAGCCCTAAACAAACAGTCCTATCAGTCGAAACCAGAAGCAACCGTCGCATCATAATCGAAGGCGGCAAGCAGCAGTATCAATTCCCTGGTCGGTTCAGACTAGAATGTCATCATCACCGCATCGTACCTCTCTCGGCGGCACCAATCCGGCAATATCTGAACTACCAGCTCTCTCTGAAAGAAGAAGAGGAAAAGTTAATCCAAACTGCATCAGGAAAAGAATCCATATCAGCAAAAAAACCAATATCCAGATTGTATTAGGAAAAGATCAATCCGTATCAGCTGGAAATCAGGAATCCGAATCTTATCAGAAAAATGAAAACAGAATAAGTATCGGAAAGAATCCAATCCGTATCAGAAAGCATATCCAATTTCAAATCCAAACTGTATCAGAATGAATCCAATCAGTATCTGAAAAGCAAACCAAACAAATCCAGTATTAGAAACAATATCCAAATAAAATCAAATCAGACAAAATCAAATCATATCAAAAATCCCAATCAATACGAAATTATATCTCAGGGGAAAGTAACGTAATCCAAAGTGATCAAAGCCCAAAAAAAAAGGGATCAGAGAAGGGTATAAAGGAACAAGTCCACCTCTTTGAAACCCTAACGGCCGAAAAATCACTGAGCGAAGAAACCCTAGAGGGGACGGAGGCGCGAGCAAGAGGAGAGTACAAAGAGGCCACTAAATACAAAAGCCCAAAGGGACGAACCCTAACAAATGGACGAAGATCGATCGTGAATCATCAACATCAGATCGCCGATTTCTCCTTATCCGAGAGAAGCAAAAGGCGTCATAAAGATCATTGTCACCGTCTCCCCACAAAGAACAGAGCAAACAAATCTACTCAGGGATTCAGGAACTCCTCCGAGTCCATCATCATCATCCCTATTCTTTAACGGACAATATTGCCATCATCGAAGCCACAAGCTTCGGTTGCGATATCGCTGGCCATAAGTCATCGCGGATCAAATGTAAACCCTCGCCTTGACTCATCCCTTTCATTTTTTCGTGTGTTAACAGGTGAAAAATAAGCTAGGTCATGGGGAAAAGAGGAATCGAACACAAGGATTGGAGGAGAGAGATCGAAGATGGAAAGGAAACGAAGAGAGACGGAACAAGAGCGAGAGAAGGGTAAACGGCGCCGCGAAGGGATAACAGGGTTCTGAAACCCTAAGTTTGCGATTTGGTTTTTGTGTTACTCACCAACCGGGTTGGGTCCGGAGGTGATTACCGGCCTAACCCCTCTTATTTTTGTTTTTTTAAATTTGTTTTTTAAAAACCCTTTTTCTTTTTTTATATATTTAGTTAATTTAAATTTTAAGTATTAAAATTATTTTTTGCCATATAATAAAATAAAAGAAAAACTTTTTTTATAATAAAATTAAAAAACCTTTTTTAAATAAAATAACTTAAAATCCTTTTAAAAATATATAAAACTTTTTTAAGATTAAGATTAAAATATTTTTAAAATGTAACATCACTCTTTCTTTTGTAAATTCAATAAAAATCTTTTTTTTCAAAACAACAAAAATCTCCAATATCGCACTCTTGTCTCATGACCCGTCCCATTACCGTCTAACTTTGCTTATTAACGGTGTTCATCATTTGCAGCTCATGTTTACTACTATTGCGTGGTTGGTTTATGTAAATTTCATTATTATTGTAATTGCTTCTCGGTTGTAACCTCGCGAATCCTAATAATCGCGCTTTAATTCCCGCCTTTAAATTTCTGCTTGCATGGTCAAATTAGGACTTTATTCTCTGTTTGCATAATTCAATTATTTCACACATTTATCAATACTCCTGTCACATTACACACGTCCGAAGGTTAGGTCTAGCTTTTGGTCGCCGTGTCAATAGTCCTCAACTTCAAACCCTTACAACCTCACAAACCCTAATTTTCACAAATGCTTCGCCGCAGGCAAGATTACAATTTTACCCCTAGCATTAGGTCAAAGAGCCGCCGCGCTCATTTTAGGGTTTCCCGCCGTGGAATCCCTAATTTAACCCTAATTCAATTTAACAATTCATAACGTAGAGATCGGAGTTTAGGACTCCATGTAAACGTGTCCTTAAGATGCGTTTATTCCCCTTGAGACCTTGACCACAGTCAAGAAGTCTCTAACCTCCCTTCTGAGGGGAACTACGATTACTCTGATTCCACTCCCGTAAGGATACGTAGGCACAAGATGCGATGTCTTGCCGAGTAAATTTAGAATTAACCCCTTAGGTCTCTTTTCTCACTTTTAATCCTTTGTACATATACCTTAAGCAAATAAATAAAGCAAAAATAGTAAACATCTGAGCAAAAGGTTCCTGTAGAGTACTACAGAAGTTTAGGGTGCTAATACCTTCCCTAAATTTAACCAACCCCCGAACCCTAGATCTTTCCCCGCATTGTGTTTACGATGTAAAATAGGTTTTCCCTCTTTTGACCTTTTCCTTCGGATAAATCAAAGAGCGTTTGTGAATTGAATTGCGATTCAAACTCAATAATAGTTTGTGATCCTATTTCCACCGCAACACATAGTAAAGGGGATTTGTGTAAGGTTGGAGAATGTGTAAACCAAGTGATTCAAAATCAGTATAACGAGATATAAACATCATTTGGGTGTAACATCACAATGTTAGAACAAAAATTCAAAGCAAAAAAATGTATTCTATCAGTTTGCAGTATATATCGAGCGAGATTGAACTTTATCTATAATGAGGTCGTGTGAGCAGAGAAAATAGGTTCATATACCACCAACTGTGGTTTCACACTTAGAAGAACATATGGTCTTCTATATGGTCGTTTAATTTCCAAGAATAAGAAACTTGATAGACCCATAAGTATGGATGAGGTTTAAATGAACTGAAAAAGGCTCTAGTTTAATGATGATAGTGTTGTCAAAGAGAGCAAATCATATATATTTATTGTGATAGAACGGGAGGTGATTCAAGAAATATTTTTTAAAGCTAATTATAACATGAAATTACACATAAACGAGCAGCTACAGAAGATAGTCTATCTAGAAACCATTTATATAAACCCCTCGCGGAACCGATAAAAATAAAGGTAGCTCCTAAAAAGATCAAACCATCACGGAATGACAAGTCAACCAAACGGTCCACATCATATTTCAAGAATGTCTCCTGATCGGATGTAAACAAACTAACTGCAAGTGCACAGCCAATCGTGTAGTTTTAAAAGATGTCGATCCCATAGAGACTAAAAGTCAAAATCTATCGTTATTGATTGATATGGTGTTTATTTAAGGCGAACAATAAAGGGATGATTGAAGAAATAAAACTGCGTTAAAATAAGGTGTATTAAAAACATTAGGCTGACAGTGTAGAGATGTGGGACCTACTAATTATTGTACTCTCGTTGTTTCTAGAAGAGATTCTTCAATAGGGCAACGTTTCCTATTTCGAAAAGGACTAATTTAACGGGAATTGTTGCTTTCGCAACCAGAACCGAATTTATTCTCCAATTTATACTCTTCCATCGTCACTCATGGTGGGCGCGTATTGCGTTAAAGTAATAAACCCATTTTTAAGAAATCAAACTCTTTACAAAATAGAAAAGTGATTTTTGATTGAAAAGCATAATTTAAGTGCGTGAGAGTGGGCACAATGAAAATGAACAACAGATTTATTACTAACTGTTCCTCGTTCAATACTATTTTTTAATCATATTTGTATAAAACTTAATAATAATAAACTCAAATAACATAAGCATGCTAAATATATGATTTCAAATTAGATAAATATTAAATATTTATAAATCCAAAATAAATGTTAGATAAACTCACTTATACACCAAGAAAGGTTAGAGAATTGATATTGATGATGAACAATCAAATCAATAAAATGAGCATGAATATTGATCAAGAGAATCCTCACAAATCTATTTTTAGAAGGTTTTTCGAGCGGGCAGCAGAGTGTTTTGAATACAAAGATAAAGGAGAATGGATAAAACATATGAAAAGTAGCGTGGGTATAGCAGTTTCTATAATCGCAACTGTAACATTTTCACTCGCCACCAATCCACCCGGTGGTGTCGTGGAAGTTAGTCTCAATGATGGATCCTTTTGCTCGAATACGACCGGAGTTTATATATGTGCTGGAGAAGCTATCTTAGCTACGTTATATAAAGAATATTATATTGGATTTTTGGTATGCAATACAATTTGTTTCATTGCAGCACTTAGTGTTCTTCTCTTGCTTGTTAGTGGAATTCCTATTGAAAAAACATTTCTAATATGGCTTTTGTCTTTTGGAATGTGTCTCACACTCACAAGTCTTGCTCTTACCTACTTGTTTGCTGTTTTTTTGGTCACACCAGACGTCATTTGGAATTCTCCTATAAAAAATGGGTTTGGAATTGTTATTGTTGTTTAGGCTTCGCTTGTTGCACTTCTTGCTGCTTTTTTCATTCTTCGCTTTATTGTGAGAAGCGTCTATAAATTTCGCAACACTGAGAAATAGATTATTTGTGGTATAGTTAATTATGTAGTTGTATTTGTTGTAATTTGAATTGTATACTTGGTTGAATAAATAGAATTGTATTATGTCATTGTTTGGTGGAATAAATTACAGAAGCTTTCTTGTTTTTACTTCATACTTCTTTTTAATATTGACTTCAGGATTACTTCCGGCTAAGTAACAGTGTTCATCTTCATTACTTCCGGCCGTTGTAGACTTCTCCACACACACACACACATAGAGAGAAATATAAATATATATATATAAAAAGAGAGAAATATAAAATTCTAAAAACTGGCATCAAGTACAATGAATACCAAAACACAAAAAGAAAAGTATTAAATATAAAGAAAAAAACAACCACCTTGACAAAAACAACAACGGCTAAGAGAATTCCACATCCTCAAGTACAAAACAAATAGAAACCAGGAACAAAACTAGAATTCTACTAATAAGAAATAGGAAGTCGAGTAACTGACTCCACCAAAGCACCAAGGACACCCCAAAAGGGAAGGCGTTCATCTCTCAAGTTGATATTGACTCATATACGTTATTGGATTCTCAAGTCAGGTCGAGAAAGTACATGAGCTACTCACGGACCTACTAAAATATCATTTCCAAGTCAATATAATGCTCAAGTCTTCAACGTCCTTCGAATTCATCCGATTTTTCTAAGAACACTATATCATTCAGAGATTTTCAAATCGGACAAATGATAACATGACAAATCAAAAAATATCCCCCTGTAATCCTAGGAAGACTACTAGTAGGGAAAAACATCTAAAAAAGGGTCAGGACATCTCTATGTAAGACCATAACCTACCCTAACCATCTAAAGATCCTATGCCAAATTGAAATCGCCACGTCACAAGTAAAAAAGAGATGAGAGGATGATTC
This sequence comes from Lathyrus sativus, assembly GCA_963859935.3. Lineage (NCBI taxonomy): Eukaryota > Viridiplantae > Streptophyta > Magnoliopsida > Fabales > Fabaceae > Lathyrus > Lathyrus sativus. The sequence continues at coordinate 16,700,159 of OZ012738.1, read as the reverse complement.
GGTGACCACCGAGCAGAAAAAACAAAGAAAATCCCCGACCAAAATAGATCCCCCTCTTAAGAAGGTTCACTCTAGTAGAAATCAGGTCCTGAAAGAGCTACCAAGAAAAAAAACATTCCTTTGAAGGGTGCCTAACTACTTTAAGCACAGGGCAGAACATTCACAATAGAGGATGTCAGGTATCTCTAGGAAGCTCCTATGAAAGGAGAAAGGTGTAGGCAGAAGACACAGAAAAATCACTATTTTTGGAATGGCGCCACAACCACATGTCTTGCTACTCAGATGGATGAAAACCAATAATAAACAAGGGGAGTTCGACAATCATAATATGATCATGCTAAAAAATACGAGTTCTTTTCCACTTAAGATCTCAATCCCAAGACTGGCCATTCTAATTACCAACCTCCCCCCAAAAAAAAGTCTTTTGATAAGAGATAAAAAAGAGTCTAGGTGTTGCGGTGGAAATAGGATCACAAACTATTAATGAGTTTGAATCGCAATTCAATTCACAACCGCTCTTTGATTTATCCGAAGGAAAAGGTCAAAAGAGGGAAAACCTATTTTGCATCGTAAACACAATGCGGGGAAAGATCTAGGGTTCGGGGGTTGGTTAAATTTAGGGAAGGTATTAGCACCCTAAACTTCTGTAGTACTCTACAGGAACCTTTTGTTCAGATGTTTACTATTTGCTTTATTTATTTGCTTAAGGTATATGTACAAAGGGATTAAAAGTGAGAAAGGAGACCTAAGGGGTTAATTCTAAGTTTACTCGGCAAGACATCACATCTTGTGCCTACGTATACTTACGGGAGTGGAATCAGAGTAATCGTAGTTCCCCTCAAAAGGGAGGTTAGAGACTTCTTGACTGTGGTCAAGGTCTCAAGGGGAATAAACGCATCTTAAGGACACGCTTACGCGGAGTGTAGAAACTCCAAATCTCTACGTTGAATTGTTAAGTTGTAATTAGGGTTAAATTAGGTTAGGGATTCCGCGGCGGGAAACCCTAAAATGAGCGCGGCGGCTCTTTGACCTAATGCTAGGGGTAAAATTGTAATCTTGCCTGCAGCGAGGCATTTGTGAAAAATTAGGGTTTGTAGTTGTAAGGGTTGAAGGTGAGGACTATTGACACGGCGGCCAAATGCTAGACCTAATTCCTTCGGAGTGTGTAAGGTGACAGAAATATTGCAATACATCAGCAGAAATTTAAATCATGCAGAAATTTAAATGCGAAAAGTAAACGCGATTATTAGGTTCGCGAGGTTACAATTGAGATACAGATACAAGTATAAAGGAAACTTAAATGAAAATCAACACAATAGTAATAAATATGAACTGCAAACAATGAACACCCGTTAGTAGGCAGAGTTAGGCAGCAATGAGTTATGAGAAGATGTAAATTGAGACTTTACTATTGTTTTATTTAAAGAATTTAATGATTTAATGTTAGCTTACAAGAGAAGTTTTTTAAAAAAGGGTTTTATTTTTATATTTTTAAAAAAAGTTTTCCTTATTTTATTTAAAAAAGTTTTTTTATTTTTATATTTACAAAAGTTTTAATTTTATATAAAAAAAAGTTTTAATTTAAAAAAAAAGGTTTTTTATTATATTATAAAAGATTTTTATTTATATATACTATCTTCCCAAAAAAAAAGTTTTTAAAACACTTTAAAATAAATAAAAAAACATAATTTTTAAAATAACAAAATAAATAAAAAATAAAATAAAAAACATAAGGGGTTGGGCCGGTCATCACCCCGGACCCAACCCGGTTAGTGGCTTAATTGAGAAACGATTAGGGTTCTGGGAACCCTAATACTGCTTACGGCGCCGTTCACACATTCATCTTCTCTCATCTCTCTCGCTTCTCTTCACCGTTTCTCTTGCTTCTCTTCACCGTCTCTCTTGCTTCTCCTCGCCGTCTTTCTTGCTTCTCCTCGCCATAATATCCCTCGTTCTTCATTTTTCTGCAACAAAAATAAACATGCAAGATGATTTATGAAGAGGTGGATGATTTACGTTTTGTTCTTGCGCGCGATTAGCGGCCAATGATGAAGAAATTCTGAGGCTGGATGGTTTGATTGCCCGCTGTTTGAACGGCGAAGGTGATCTTCCTTTGTTCGGTGGCGCGGTTGTTGATGTTGGTTCGTCGGAGACGATGATGAGGGTGTCGGTCCCTCTGAGTCTCGCGATTCTCGTTCGTTAGGGTTTCTGCGCTTTGGGTGTTCTCCGTTCTCTCTCTCGCGGTTACCAGCTAGGGTTTGTACGCGATTCCTCCTCTTTTCATCAGGTTGTATCTCCCCTTTTATATACGCTTTGATTTATTTTTTGGGCTTTCAATCTGTATTGTATTTGCATTACTCTGAGATTTGATTTCGTGTTGATGCGATTTGATTTTGATTTTGATTTTTCAGATGTTGATTGAACCCTGTTCCCTCTTTTAAAACCTGATTGGGATTTTGGTGAGATTGAATTTCATTTTTCTGGTATGAATCTGATACTGATTCATTTGATTGATTCAAATTGAGTTCCACTGGGGATGTTTCCTGATACGATTTGGATCCATCTGATACATGATTGAATCCTGTTTCCCCTTTTAGGATTTGATTGGTCTTTCTGATTTCCAGCTGATTCTTCTGACCCTATTTGATTTAATAACCTGAACTGATTTGTTTTGATCTGTTTTGGGATTGATATCAAATCAAAATCTCTATTATTTTTCTGATATGGTTTGCCTTCAGATTGGATTGATTGGTATCTGATTTTGATTCACATAACTCCTTGATGGATTCGTATCTCTGTTTGATATTATCGATCTCGAACTGATTTGTTTTTTGATTGGTTTGTTTCTTTGATGCAACTCAGATTCTTTTCCTCTTCTTCTTTCAGAGAGGGCTTGATGTTGCGTTGGTCTTTGCCGCCGAGACGGGTACATGGTAGTGATGACGCTTAGTCTGAACCATTTGGAGCAGGGTGCTACAATCCTGGTTTTTGCTTATGTTGTTGCTTCTGATTGAATTGGTGATGATGACCTGTTTCAACTTTTAATCTTCAGGTCCCCAACTTTCTGTTTTAGGGCAATGATGTTGAACTGAGCCCTTCAGAGAAGATTCTATGATCTTGTTTGTTGCTCGTGTTGTGAGCAGAATGGCACGTTGGTTTGTCACGATGACTTGCCATCGTTAATTGCTTTTTCTGGTATGACCAAGTTTGATGCTGTCGTGCTTCTTTGGATTCTGCTGAGTACTTTTTCTGTCACGACAGATTTGTAGGATGCTTTATTATGGCCCTTTGCGCATGAACTTGCATTTTGATGCATTGTTTGATGGTTTGTGATTTCTGTCCTGTTTAGAACTGATGCAGCTTGATGCCATAGTTTGGTTTCTCTTGTTCTGCTTTGGACTTGATTTTCATTCTGTTTGGACCATTGGCCTTCATTCTGCCTTGGACATTGGCTTTCATTCTGTTTGGTAACAGATTTGTTTCTTTGGTGGCTTTTCATACTTGTATGGGCACGAGTTCCTTCTTACCTAGTTTTGTTTATGCTTTGAGTTCTGTTGTACTGATGACGCATGTGGCTTTTCAGGTGTTGGAAGTTTCGAAACCAAAGTGACTCAGACCTGCCGGCATCCGGGTCTGAGTCAGAACTTGCCTATGTTGCCTTATTCTCGTATCAGTTTGGAAATCCAATCGCGGCAAAACGAATCAGTCCCGCTTCTTTTATTACTTCTATCTCTCGGATGTCCCGTATCGATAAGAACAGGTATTACCTGATCTGACGCCCACGGCGCGGATCGGTAACGGGGGTAGGACGCAGCTTCGGTTGTGCCACTTGTAACACCCCCTTTCTATAGCCCAAATAAATTAGATAAATCAATTAGGCACATAGAAAATTTATTTCATCAGAGTTTGATTAAAACATGGTATAAAAGAGGCGCATCACATTATCATGAAATTACACACATACGATACCTGCTCAAAATAGATATGCAACAATGGGTAACCCACATCTCAATATTTAGAATAAAGCGGAAACATCCAAATATTGAATCGATCTCATTCATAAAAGTATATGCAACCATCAGTTAATTCATGATTTACAACGTATCCACAACAGATACATACACATATGTATCACAAAAGAATCAAAACAAATGTAACTCCAAAAGAGTCAAAGCCTTCCTAACTACCCAGATGTTACATATCAGAGCCATTGACCAAAAAGAATGAAGACATCGCTTCACAAAAGAACCTCCAGCTTCCTACTCTGCAATGCCTCATAGAGCATTAGAAAACAGCAGAAGGGTGAGAAACAACATCATAACAGTTAATGCATAAAATTGTATATATACATATACTCATATTGGTACAAGTTATACTCAAATTATGTTCTCACCACATTAAGCATATACAAATAATCATGTCTCTACACATACACATGAACATTCACTATATTTCCTCCAAACAATCACATATAACATACACAGTTATATTCACACAACCAATGCATCATACACAGATGACTCATGCAACTCATAGAGACCGACACACGACCCTATGCAGATGCAAATGCGGTACCGACTCATTCAACAAATTCCCTAAGGAATCGAGTATTCAGCAGATCCTCCACGGGATCAAGTACTCAGCAGATTCTCCACGGAATCAAATATTCATCAGATTCTCCACGGAATCGAATATTCAGCAGATCCTCCACGGGATCAAGTACTCAGCAGATTCTCCACGGAATCAAATACTCTAACCAATCCTCCACGGGATTACATGTTATGACCGATTCTCCGAGGAATCACACAATGCAACCGATTCTCCAAGGAATCAAATATAACCATCGTATCATACGAGGTTCTGCAAATCTTCCGAGGGATCAATCGACACAAAAATGCATACTATGCTCACAAACATATTCATTGCATTTATCACATACATAGCATATATCTATCAAGCATTCACATTATACACCATTTCACACAAGGTTTACATACCTATTAATCAATCAATGCATTTCTATCTAATTCGAGCAAACGCACAACATTATCAAACGATTAAGATTCACAATCGGCTCCACAATCTAGGATTCACGCCTTTCGGCCACCCACAACACAACATGTTGAAACAGTTCACACATCAATCATTCATATAGGCATTAATCATAATTGAATCAATCAAACATCATGTCATGAACAAACAGTAAAACAAATAACAGTGCCAGGTTCGCCAACCTTCGCCTGGCGAAGCCACGCAGCGAATGCTCGCTGGCCTTCGCCTGGCGAACTCCCCAGCGAAGTCCACTGGGAGTAATTCTGGAATTACTCGCTGAGGCTCGCTACCCACTCGCCTGGCGAACCTTCGCCAACTCACCTCGCCTGGCGAACTTGCCAGCGAATACAGGGTAGTAGCTTCTGACTTGCTTCGCTACAGCTCGCTGGGCTTCGCCTGGCGAAGCTTCGCTGCCTTTCGCCTGGCGAACTTGCGAAGACAGAACTTCCATGGCTGTCTCAAAGCCCAAACTCCACACAACCAACCGATTAAATCCAAACCAGTCACAGTAGCACAACCCAACCATCACCCGACTAAACTACATCGTCTAATCCAATTTCTAACCGATTAAAACTTCATTCTACTCACAAAACCAACTTCTAACCTAAGTGGAAAAAGAGTAGAAACTCTACAAAATCCACACACATACACATACAATCATACACATTAAAGAGATGATGGAGTTTCACACCCTTACCGATCGATTGCAAGCTTTGGTGATGATTCCTTGATGATTCTAGGTTTTCCTCTCCACTTTCTCTTCTCTTTCTCCTCTCCTCTTTTCTTTCTCTTGCTTTTCTTCTTATGTTACTATCTTCTTCCTTTTTCCTCTCTTATTCTATCTCTATCTCTATTTCTTTCCTCTCAAATTCTTTCCAACACTTATCAATCAATTCTTACACTAAAGTGCTAAATGTCTAAAATGCCCTTTTTACTCTAATTCCCCGAAAACTCTCCGAATCGGTAAAAATAGATAAAATAAGCAAAACACCACATAGCAATATATAATTTCTCAATTTAAAACAAACATCAAATAAATAAATTAAAAGACTCAACAATTAATGGGAATTCAGAATCGGGGCGTTACAACTCTCCCCCACTTTAGAAATTTTCGTCCTCGAAAATATCACCTGATTCAAACAACTCTGGATGCGATTCTCGCATCTTGCTTTCCAATTCCCAAGTCATGTTGCCTTCCGCGGCACCTCCCCAGGACACTTTCACAAGCGCAATATCCTTGCCTCTTAGTTCCTTAACTTCACGGTCCAAAATACTAACCGGTAAAACTTCAACTGTAAGGTTATCTCTTACTTCCACTTCATCCATTGGGATCACATGTGACGGATCCGGAACATACTTCCGAAGTTGCGAGACATGGAATACATCATGCAAATTCGAAAGGTTCGGAGGCAACGCCACACGATACGCCACAGCACCAATCCGTGCGACAATCTGATACGGACCAATAAAACGAGAAGTCAACTTTCTCGACTTCAAAGCACGACCCACACCCGCAACCGGTGTAACTCTCAAAAACACATGGTCGCCCTCTTGAAACTCGAGATCCTTTCTCCTTTTATCATGATAACTTTTCTGTCTATTCTGAGAAGCTCTCATCTTTTCCCGAATAAATTTCACCTTTTCCGTCGTTTGCTGTACCATTTCAGGACCAACTACCGACTTTTCACCTGTCTCATGCCAACACAGAGGTGTTCGACATCTCCGACCATATAAAGCCTCAAATGGCGCCATACCGATACTCGAATGGAAACTGTTATTATAGGTGAACTCAATCAACGCTAAATAACCGTCCCACGCACCACCTTGTTCAAGCACACAAGCACGCAACAGATCTTCTAACGATTGAATCGTCCTCTCGGTTTGACCATCCGTTTGCGGATGATATGCTGAGCTCAATCTCAACTTAGAACCCAAGGCACCTTGCAAACTCTCCCAAAATCTTGAAGTAAATCTAGGATCTCTATCCGACACAATACTCTTAGGAACTCCATGAAGCTTCACAATAGTGCCAACATAAACCTCGGCCAACCTTTCCAAAGAATAAGTAATATCAATCGGAATAAAATGAGCCGATTTAGTAAGCCTATCAACAATCACCCAAATAGCATTATGTCCTCTTTGCGTATTCGGCAATCCCGTAACAAAATCCATCGATATACTATCCCATTTCCATTCCGGAATATCCAACGGTTGCATCAATCCACTAGGCTTCTGATGCTCCACCTTAGACTTCTGACAAGTCAAACACGAGTACACAAAACGAGCAACATCGCTTTTCAATCCAGACCACCAAAAGATCTTCTTCAAATCCTGATACATCTTATTCGCTCCCGGATGAATACTTAAGTTACTCCGATGTCCCTCTTCCAATATCATCTTTTTCAAATCCGCGTCATCGGGAATACAAATACGACCTCGAAACCTCAAAACTCCTAATTCATCAACGTTGAAATCTTCATTTCCATTCGTCATCAAATCCACAAATTTCAAATCCAACTTTTGCTTTTCACACACTGTAGTAAGGAAATCATTCGTGACATGCAACATACCAAGCTTCACACTACTCGGCGTTAACTCACAAACCAAACTCAAATCTCTAAAGTTCTCCAAGAGTTCCCACTCTCTAACCATCAAAGTAGACACGTGCAACGACTTCCGACTTAAGGCATCGGCTACCACATTCGCCTTACCCGGATGATAATTTAAACCAAAATCATAGTCCTTCAAAAGTTCTAGCCATCTCCTTTGCCTCATATTCAATTCCTTTTGATCAAACAAATACTTCAAACTCTTGTGATCGCTAAAAACTTCAAATCTTGCACCATAAAGATAGTGCCTCCAAATTTTCAAAACGAACACCACGGCCGCTAACTCCAAATCATGAGTAGGGTAATTCTTTTCATGCACTCTCAACTGCCTAGAAGCATACGCCACGACCTTCCCATCTTGCATCAATACACCACCCAATCCTGACAAAGAAGCATCACAATAAACCACAAAAGGTTCCGTAGGATTCGGCAAAATCAAAACTGGCGCTGTTGTTAACCTTCTCTTTAATTCCATGAAACTCTCTTCACAATTAACATCCCAAATAAAAGCCTTTCCTTTACAAGTCAACTGCGTCAACGGGAGTGCTAACTTCGAAAATCCTTCGATAAACCTCCGGTAGTAACCGGCCAAGCCCAAAAAGCTTCGAATTTCCGTAACCGATCTTGGAGTCTCCCATTGCATTACCGCATCGATCTTGGATGGATCCACACTAATACCATTGCCGGAAATAATATGTCCAAGAAAACTCACCTCCGACAACCAAAACTCACACTTAGACAACTTTGCATACAACTTCTTCTCTTTCAAAATCCGCAACACAATCCTTAAATGTTCTTCGTGTTCCTCTCGAGACTTAGAATAAATCAAAATGTCATCGATAAACACCACCACAAAACGATCCAACTGCTCGTGAAAGATACGGTTCATATATTCCATGAAAACACCCGGCGCATTAGAAACTCCGAATGGCATCACCGTATACTCGTAGTGACCATATCGTGTTCTAAAAGCCGTCTTCGAAATATCTTCCTCCTTAACCCGAATCTGGTGATAACCGGATCTTAAATCAATCTTACTAAAAACACGGGCTCCAACCAATTGATCCATCAGATCATCAATTCTTGGAAGCGGATACTTGTTCTTAATTGTCACCCTATTCAACTGCCGATAATCAATACACAATCGCATACTACCATCCTTCTTCTTTACCAACAATACCGGCGCACCCCAAGGAGAAACACTTGGTCTTACAAATCTCTTATCCAACAAATCATTCAACTGCTTCTTCAATTCCACCAACTCCGATGCCGACATCCGATACGGGGCCATCGAAATCGGTCTAGTACCTGGAACTAGATCAATAGAAAATTCAACCTCTCTCTTTGGCGGCACATCCGCAACATCTTCCGGAAACACTTCAGGAAATTCACAAACCACAGGAAACACGTCGAGCTCAACTTTGCTCTCTACCGACAACGATGCAAACAAACCAAACAACTGAGCTTCGTCCGCTAAAAGTTTCTTCAACTCTTTAGTGGAAAGAAAACTCTCGTTTTCACCATCTTCCAAAGAAGGAAACCTTACCAACTTGTGATAGCAATCCAAATGAACTCTATTAAATTGCAACCAATTCATACCCAAGATTACGTCCAAACCTTCCAACGGCAAACACACTAAATCCATAACGAAGTCCTTACCATACATGGTCAAAGGACAACTTGCACACACCAAAGAAGTAGTTACCGACCCCGAAGCGGGAGTCCCAATAACCATACCACTACTCAAAGAAACCATACACAAATCCAACCGCTTAGCACACGCAAGAGAAATGAACGAGTGAGTCGCTCCAGTATCAATAATAGCAACTAAAGGCATATCATTAATAAAGCATGTACCTTTAATCAAACGATCTGCCGCATTAGTGGCGTCTGAACCTGCTAATGCGAATACTTTTCCGCCCGCCGGAGCTTGCTTCGGTTTGGTACAATTCGGGCTAATGTGACCCACCTCGCCACAATTAAAACACTTCACAGCATTCTTTCTACACTCTGCTGCATCATGACCAAAGAGTCCACAGTTGGAACACTTCGCCTTGAACTTTCCACAATCATAAGACTTGTGGCCCATCACGCCACACTTAAAACATTTGATCGCACCGGAACCTCCTCCGGGTCTCCTATCAAAGTTTCCCCTATGTTTGCCCTTATCAGCAGGCGTCACATAAGGTCCGCTTCGTACTTGCTGCTTCCCTCTCCTCTCGCTCAAACCCTTATAATGAGTAGAACGAGCTCTACTATCTTCTTCATAAATTCTACAACACTCAGTCAAATCCGAAAATCTTCGTATCCTTTGATACCCCACCGCTTGCTTTATCTCCGGACGCAAGCCATTCTCATACTTGATACATTTGGAAAATTCCGCCGTAACCGCATCATAGTGAGGGTGAAACTTCACTAACTCAGTAAACTTAGCGGTGTAGTCCACCACCGACATATTACCTTGTTTCAACTCCAGAAATTCCATTTCTCTCTTCCCTTTAACACTTTCGGGATAATACTTCCTTAGAAACTCAGCACGAAATAAATCCCACGTAATCTCCTCGTCGTCGACCTCAAGAACTCGCCTCATGCTGACCCACCAGTCATCGGCCTCTTCTCTCAGCATGTGAGTCCCTAGTCTCACCTTATTCCCTTCAGCACAATCCATCACCCTAAAAATTCTCTCAATTTCCTTTAACCATATCTGAGCACCATCCGGATCAAATCTCCCTTTAAACACCGGTGGTTGGTTCTTCCTGAACTCATCATTCGCATTCACGTTAGGTGCACCCTGCACAGCTCTGGCCATAGCCTCTAACGCCGCTGCCATAGCATTGTCATTACGACCTGCCATATTCTGAGGATTCCCAAAAATAACAACAAGGTTAAACAACCGTTCAACCAACACAACAACAAGACAGACACGACTGACTCAACACTGGCTCTGATACCACTTAATGTAACACCCCCTTTCTATACCCCAAATAAATTAGATAAATCAATTAGGCACATAGAAAATTTATTTCATCAGAGTTTGATTAAAACATGGTATAAAAGAGGCGCATCACATTATCATGAAATTACACACATACGATACCTGCTCAAAATAGATATGCAACAATGGGTAACCCACATCTCAATATTTAGAATAAAGCGGAAACATCCAAATATTGAATCGATCTCATTCATAAAAGTATATGCAACCATCAGTTAATTCATGATTTACAACGTATCCACAACAGATACATACACATATGTATCACAAAAGAATCAAAACAAATGTAACTCCAAAAGAGTCAAAGCCTTCCTAACTACCCAGATGTTACATATCAGAGCCATTGACCAAAAAGAATGAAGACATCGCTTCACAAAAGAACCTCCAGCTTCCTACTCTGCAATGCCTCATAGAGCATTAGAAAACAGCAGAAGGGTGAGAAACAACATCATAACAGTTAATGCATAAAATTGTATATATACATATACTCATATTGGTACAAGTTATACTCAAATTATGTTCTCACCACATTAAGCATATACAAATAATCATGTCTCTACACATACACATGAACATTCACTATATTTCCTCCAAACAATCACATATAACATACACAGTTATATTCACACAACCAATGCATCATACACAGATGACTCATGCAACTCATAGAGACCGACACACGACCCTATGCAGATGCAAATGCGGTACCGACTCATTCAACAAATTCCCTAAGGAATCGAGTATTCAGCAGATCCTCCACGGGATCAAGTACTCAGCAGATTCTCCACGGAATCAAATATTCATCAGATTCTCCACGGAATCGAATATTCAGCAGATCCTCCACGGGATCAAGTACTCAGCAGATTCTCCACGGAATCAAATACTCTAACCAATCCTCCACGGGATTACATGTTATGACCGATTCTCCGAGGAATCACACAATGCAACCGATTCTCCAAGGAATCAAATATAACCATCGTATCATACGAGGTTCTGCAAATCTTCCGAGGGATCAATCGACACAAAAATGCATACTATGCTCACAAACATATTCATTGCATTTATCACATACATAGCATATATCTATCAAGCATTCACATTATACACCATTTCACACAAGGTTTACATACCTATTAATCAATCAATGCATTTCTATCTAATTCGAGCAAACGCACAACATTATCAAACGATTAAGATTCACAATCGGCTCCACAATCTAGGATTCACACCTTTCGGCCACCCACAACACAACATGTTGAAACAGTTCACACATCAATCATTCATATAGGCATTAATCATAATTGAATCAATCAAACATCATGTCATGAACAAACAGTAAAACAAATAACAGTGCCAGGTTCGCCAACCTTCGCCTGGCGAAGCCACGCAGCGAATGCTCGCTGGCCTTCGCCTGGCGAACTCCCCAGCGAAGTCCACTGGGAGTAATTCTGGAATTACTCGCTGAGGCTCGCTACCCACTCGCCTGGCGAACCTTCGCCAACTCACCTCGCCTGGCGAACTTGCCAGCGAATACAGGGTAGTAGCTTCTGACTTGCTTCGCTACAGCTCGCTGGGCTTCGCCTGGCGAAGCTTCGCTGCCTTTCGCCTGGCGAACTTGCGAAGACAGAACTTCCATGGCTGTCTCAAAGCCCAAACTCCACACAACCAACCGATTAAATCCAAACCAGTCACAGTAGCACAACCCAACCATCACCCGACTAAACTACATCGTCTAATCCAATTTCTAACCGATTAAAACTTCATTCTACTCACAAAACCAACTTCTAACCTAAGTGGAAAAAGAGTAGAAACTCTACAAAATCCACACACATACACATACAATCATACACATTAAAGAGATGATGGAGTTTCACACCCTTACCGATCGATTGCAAGCTTTGGTGATGATTCCTTGATGATTTTAGGTTTTCCTCTCCACTTTCTCTTCTCTTTCTCCTCTCCTCTTTTCTTTCTCTTGCTTTTCTTCTTATGTTACTATCTTCTTCCTTTTTCCTCTCTTATTCTATCTCTATCTCTATTTCTTTCCTCTCAAATTCTTTCCAACACTTATCAATCAATTCTTACACTAAAGTGCTAAATGTCTAAAATGCCCTTTTTACTCTAATTCCCCGAAAACTCTCCGAATCGGTAAAAATAGATAAAATAAGCAAAACACCACATAGCAATATATAATTTCTCAATTTAAAACAAACATCAAATAAATAAATTAAAAGACTCAACAATTAATGGGAATTCAGAATCGGGGCGTTACACCACTCCCGGCACTCGATGATGACGTTGTTCTGAGAGTGTCAAAAACATCTTCTAACATTTTTCTATACTGTTTGTTTTCTTTTTGATGTGCAGGTTAGTCGAGGATTCGTGGAGAAGCTCAAAGACAACATGAAGACACTTAGATGTTCTTAGGATTTAGGATAGATACTTTAATGTAATTCCTTAGGATTTAGAACTTTAATGTAATTCCTTGTAACAGTACGTATGAAATGTGAAGCAATCTCCATTTCTTGTATGATGAGATTTTTTTTTATGAAATAAAATTCCCAAAATTTGAATTCATTTATATTTTATTCTTAGTTAAAAAATATAAACATTTGTGGATAAATCCACAAGTATTTAAATTCATTAACATAGTCATAAAACATAAACACTCCCAAGTGATATTCTTATTCGCACTCGTCTCATTTGTAATCCTAATCTCATCATCTGATTAAAATCCCATTTAAATGTTAACCAACCATTTCATAACCAAACACGTATGTGCACCGTAATCACAACAGTTTCAGCATCAACAACAACACTACTCGTAATTAAATTCCACTGACCAAATGCCAAGAGCCACAATCCAATAACACCCAATTACGACTGCGCCTTAATAACAGAAACGGAAGCGCTTTGGAATGGATCTTAAATCCAGTTGTGCTCGGCAAACTTTAATATCGACCACGTCAAATTGGCACCTTGATACGATCAGACCTGGTGATAGATAAATGCCTCAAAACAATAACGTATCAAACGCCTCATAATTTTAATAACAGCCCGTCTTCAAGGGATTGGTAGAATTTGTGTAAAATGACCAAAATACCCCTGGGACCAAATCTGCAAAACAAACACCTCCATCACTTGTTAGCGGTTAGCAAATGTACATATGAGATGATATGCGAAATGACTGACTAAATATAAGGGTAAAATTTGGGGTATTACACTAGGGAACCAGACATTAAGAGGAGTGGACTCTAACCAAGGGTTATTCCAAAAATAGGTGCAAAGACCTTAACCAACCCTTTTGAGCAATCCTTCACGGAACCAACCAGTGGGTGTTGAAGCAAAATTTATTTATACCATATCCCTTGGATTTTGATGATAACAAACTATTTAAGCAAATAGGCTATATAACATATGTTCAAGTTTGTAGGCATATATTCATTAATAATATATGAAAAGCTGTTTGAGGAACCTACATATGAAGATCAGACTCTGGTTCTGAAGATCATTTCTGAAGACTCTACCTCTGATGGAGATCTAGACTCTAATGAAGTCAACTCTAAAGAAAGTAAGCCTCTAGTGACCCATACTCTGAAGCTTCAGAAGCCAAGAAGTAGACTATGAAGTGATTAGCCTTTAGAGAGTGAAATGTAAAAAAATTCAACTTCTAAAGTAGAAGCTCTTCAGCCGAGCAACTCTGACAGACTCAAAACCTTTTGATCACATGAAGACTGAAGGAAAAATCTCTCTCTTGATGCCTAAAATTCGACGGATAATTCCTCTTGCAGAAAGGTGCTTTCTTGATGTGTCTAATCAACTACAAAGCTATCTCAACCTATTTAGTGAAATCTTCAACGTCTCTTTTCTCACTGCCTATAAAAGAAGATGCAGACCCGAATAAGAAGACCGCCAAGTGCTAGTACAACTTTTCTACAAACCTAAACCTTGACAATTAAAGATAAGCTACTCTCTCAAATCCGTTAGACTTACAATACTACAGAAAACACATATCGTAACAGTTGGAAAAAGGATACCACCACGCGAGTCTAACCATTGTGTTGTAAGGTGTGATTGTATGTATGATGATTTCCACCACGGTCGTACAACCGTGATTATACTCATGTAGCGTGCTACCTACCACAACAGTTTCTTTAACCAATCGTTGTGGTATTATTTAATGCAAGATATTTAATCAGGGTTGCTCTAAACAACCGTGATTAAATATAGACCTGAGTTTATTAAAAGTTATGTGGAATGCTTATTTCACCAATGCTCACTAAACATATAACCTTCCCATCTGCACTAGAACATTATAATATGATAAATTAAGTTATATTAGAAGAATAAGTTCACGTTTAATGCTTGATAAACGATCTTCAAAATCTTATATGTATTATGTTCTTTGACAGTAAGAATGATCCTAGTTATTCAATCGTCCATGACTTCACCTCTAATTGTTTTTGTAAAATATTATTTACTTTACATACAAAATTAGAGGTAAAGAGAGGGGTGGCGGAAGATTTAGGATCATTAAATTAAGTTCTAATGGTCAAGGAACAACGTACAGTTAATAGTGTGAAGAATACTTATCAAGAATTGGACGTGTACTTATTTTCTAATACAATTTTATCTATCATGTCATAATTTTCTAATACAGTTTAGAAAGTTATATATTCGGTAAGGGATTGGAAAAACACTCAAACCATATAATATATAATAAACTCATCTTTTAAAAAACATTAACAATAACATTCATCAAAAACATTAATCAACAAGAAACCATAAACAACAAAAACGATACAACAAACATATCAAGTCATAAAATGCTTCAGAAACATACAACACATGTCCCATCAAGGTGTGTTGTCAATTAAATAAGGATGAAGATAAATTTAGACCAGAAAACTTGTGTAGAAATTGAATGGATTTCATTCTGGATCTTTGACACAAGTTTTTTAGGATTAATTTATCTTTGTCCTCTTTGTCGTACCTCAAAATTTGACCAACATCTTTTCTTAATCTTTAGCTTATGTTTCATTGCATTTTAGCATCTTGCATTTGCATAACATAGTTCTTACAGGGGATCAAATGATTGTGTGTGTTCCATCCAAGAGGAGAGTCTTTATTAGCTTCAAGCTCAAGCAAAGGCATTGGTACAAGCCATCATGTGGATGTTTTTGTCATGAAGTTATCAAAGCTCCCAGAAAAGAGAGGTGTGCCAACTTATTATCAAAGAACCATCAGAGGGTTGTCAAAGGGTCTATGAGGTTTTATCATTGGTGTGAGCATGAGGTATAATTTTTTTGAGTACCTCAGAGGTCATGGTGGAGTTGGAATGGTCACCCAGTTCATCTAAGCAATGCCTAGGCAAAAAGGATGAAATTAGGGTTTCACTTTTAATCAGGATAAATTTGTTTTTGGGAGCAATATTTGTTTCCATGGTCTTTCATATATCGTAAGGTGTTTGGGGATGGGATATTGATCATCAATTTTAATCAGAAGAGCTTCAATTGATCAGTCAATTGAAAATCAAGAGATTTGGGGAAAAAGTCAACTATGCAGTGAAAAGTCAACTCCTGACTTTTTGAGGTCAAGATCATGTTCCTCAAGTTAAATATGACCAATGGATGGAATTTGATCAAGAAATATCAAAAGAATCATGAAAAATCAAGAATTGTTGAAAGTTGCCATTTTGGGGAATTAGGATTTTAGAAACTTTCCATTTATGGAAAGTTTCATGGTTGAAGCAGTCATCTTCAAGGCCATTTTTATTCATGATTAAGGTTTCAAATGGACTTAGATAAAACATCAAAGTTGTTCCTTGTATTTCAAGCTTTCTTTTGAGTATCAATTCATAATCGTATGATACTTTGAGCTCAAGTTATGATCAATCAAAGTTGAGGATTTCAATGATTTTCACATTGCCAAGACTGGACAGATTTTTGCACCCCTTTTGCAGGCTAATTTTCAGCACTTTTTTGATGTCAAATGAAACTTTGTCCCAAATGAAAGTTGTAGAGTTTGTTCCAAGCTTTCCAAAAAGTCCTAGAAGTCCTCCATATGATTTGTAAATCTCAAGTTATGGATGTGCAAAGTTGAGAAAAAATAAGTCAAATCCATAACTTAGTTTTTTTCTAAGTTATTCATGAACAACTTGCATGGAATGATTTTCAACATCATTTTTCATGGTCTTCCAATCCTCAAATCAAGATGATTCCAACATGAAAATTGTTCCTTGCCATGCCCTATTTACTTAAAGCTCAAGTTTAGGGCAAAGTGATCTTTGTACACTAAGATATCATGGTCCAAAGTGGGTGGTTTGAACATTTTTGCAAGACATGAATTATGTGACATTTGGGCATGAGGTGCATTTCAGCATGCAACATTGTTACATTCAAAATCCCATGCGCATGATGCTGAAATCTGAGTACACCAAACATTTCCCAAATAAGCCAAACACACAATGTACCTCTTTTGTTCACTTTTGAATCTTTTGCCAAAAACAAGAAAGACCAAAAACAGCCACAAGACAATGCCTCTCTCCATTTTTGAATCTTCCGGCTAAGTAACAGTACACACACACACACACACCACACACACACACGCACACACACACACACACACACACAAACACACACACACACACACACACACACACACACACACACACACACACACACACACACACACACATATATATATATATATATATATATATGTGACATTTAAAATCCAAAAAATACAATAAAATACTGACATCAAGTACAATGAATACCAAAAACACAAAAAAATTATTAAATATGAAGAAAGAAACAACCACCTTGATAAAAACAACAACGGCTAAGAGAATTCCACATCCTCCACTACTAAAAATAAAACATTTGGTTAAATGATTTTCATCAGATTGTAAGATATATGATGTGAAAAATATTTGTCAAAGGATTTTACATCAGATTTATTAACAATATGATGTGAAAAATATTTGATTTAATGATTTTACATCAGACATATATTTCCACTGATGTGAAAAATAACGCGGTGGCAATTTCATAAATAATAAGAAATTTTGTTATAAAGGATTTTACATCAGGCCATTTAACATAATCGATGTAAAAAGTTTTGAATAAAAAATAAATAAAATGCAACCTTTTACATCGGGCCAAAAAGGCAACCGATGTAAAAAAAACACACCTGTGACACCTTTTACATCGGTTCTACTGAACAACTGTCGCAACTGCGAAAAACACCCGGCAAAAAACAAAAGAGTCGCCACCATTCGTTATTTATCCCAAAGAGAGGGAAAGTAAATGATCGAAGAAAACCTATGAAACGAGAAAAGACAAGGTCATCGCAACCAAATCTCGGGTTACCATCGACCAAAAGTCGGAACACAAGCTACTAATTAAGAGTTAGGATTGCTGAGAAAAGATCATCATCGACCAAAAGTCGGAACAAAGGCTACTAACTAAGAGTTAGGATCGCTAGGGATGCTAAACAAAGCTGACTCCACCACAGAAGACTACCAACCAAGAGTTGGGATGATCATCCAAAACTACCAACCAAAAGTTGGGACGACATGCTACTAACCAAAAGTTATGATTGCCGGAAACGTTGAATGAAAGTGAACTGACCACACAAAGGTTACCAACCAAAATTTGGAATATTCGACTTTGCCAAAGAGAACGAGGACTACCAACCAAAAGTTGGAATAACATTCGAACACCAATAGGCCACCAACCAAAAGTTGGAATACCAAACACAGATTACTAACCAAAAGTTGGAATAAAGACTCCGGGAGGAAGAACCAGAGATTACCAACCAAAACTCGGGATATCACCCTAAAATTACCAACCAAAAGTTGGAATACCAAACACAACAATTCATACTACGCTGCGAAGTACCAACCAAGAGTTGGGATAACACGTCCCAAAATAAGCAGGCAACAGAATCAACCGACTCACAACTTACAAAGAAAACTCTGACAGGAGAAGAGAGATTTACACAAACGACTTTGTCGAGGAACATAATTCTACTAAACAACTCTATTGGGGAACAAAGTTAAAGCAATAGACTCTATGGGGACACAAAAGTTTCACCAAACAACCTAGGGGAGAACAACAACATTCACATCAGCTGACTCAGCCGAGGAAAGGAAGACGTTTAACCAAACGACTAGCTAGGAGAATTCAACAACCCGAATAAACCCAAAGATCCACCCTGATGGGGATAATATGACAATCTCCTGAATCAAACAACTTCTGCTGGAACAGACAAACGATCTCCAAAGCAACAAACCTGGTTTATGCTTCAGATGCATATGTTTGAAGATGGCGTAATGCTCCATACGAAATGGAAATGCTACGCATTTGGGAGGATTCTATGCAACATGCAAATGCAAAGGAACCACTCCGAAAAAATAAATGCCAGAGGGAAGAGACCGACTCTGCCAGGGATAAATCCAACTCTGTTGAGGAAACATCCTGGATAGCCTACCAGAATAGACTCTTCTGGGGATCAAAAGACTTAGCTGGGGAAAAGAATAAGCCCTGGATGGCCTTCCAGAAAACTCCACCCTATTGGGGAAAATCATATACTCCACTTAGTGGGAAGCAACACTAAAAGCTCAACTCTGCTTGGGAGGGAATCCACTCCGTAGGGATGTACAAGTAGTAACCCGCTATGCCAAGGAAATCCCACGTTTCTGTTTAAACACTTGCTCTGTCGAGGGAATCAACACTGACTCTACTTGAGGAAGAAAAACCTGAATACCGAGATTACTGGGAATACACCAGAACGTCAATTCCATTGGAGAAAGGGCGTCAAAGACGTTTCCCCTACTAGAGAATAATACTGGATTGCAATCTACCATGCCGCCGAGGGAATATCCTTCCACCTTACTTTGCTGGGAATATGCTGAGAACAAATCCACCTTGGTAGAGATTAGCATTTGTAGGGAGACAAAGCTTTGTTCTGCTAGAAATACACCACACCTCTGCTGGTGACAATACTTCTGACTTGATAACAGGATTCTGTGGGGAAGACAAAATCTCTGCTGAATAAAATGCCTGACTGTATTCCACCGGCAGCAATCGCCCTGGAAAACTGCTGGGGTAACTGCCCCGGTGTAGTTCAACCTGCCCCAGTCTGATCTCTGGGATAGTTCATCTTGAAAAGAAAAGCTTGCCATGAGATGACCTCAAGATGGCTTGCCCCATAATTTGTACCATGAAAGGATTCATCCCTGGTTGACCATTTATGATATGCTCTGAAGATATGGAGAGGAATAGTTCCTTTGTTTTCAGTTTTTCCCCAGCCTGTGGGATCTCCATAAAAACTTCCTCACGAGAAAACCTAATCTCTGTATCTTGATGGTTTGATATGAACTGCCTCAGCATTTTGAACCTCGAAGAGGTGTTTCAGATTAATTGCCTTTTGGATAAGAGTAGCTTTTGCGCTCTTAGAGTGGCCTGCCCCGGGCTTGCAATGACTTTTCCCCTGATTGAATGATTTATGAAGCAGTACCCCTGGCTGATTTCGAGAGATTTATCAAATCTCAACCTGATTGCCCTCAGATTAACTGACCTTCGAATGGCTGACCCCCATGATATGATCATTTGATATAGCTTTCCCCGGTTCAACGAAGTATTCAGGCGTTCTGCATTCTATCCTGATCATACTTTCCACTGTGGAAACTTTCCTGTTGTCAAGCGCTTACTCGCAAGTAAAACAAATTGTTCTGCACAAAAGATATATTAATGCAATGCATATGACAGTTTTGAAATCCAAGTATGTTCACTGGAAAATATTTGTGACATATAATGAATGAATCACTTATCAAAATGTCAACCTTAGTACCAACATGGTAAGAGGAATCCTTTTAGGAGTCAGTTTCGACGTGATCTTTACCGAAGTATACTTTCGAAACAACCCTGCTTAAATTAGGACTTTTGAAGGTTGTAACCTGGTCAGATTCACGGTTTGAAAGAAAGGATATAAGGCTCAAAATTTGTTTTAACCCACCTATTCTCCTTGTTGTTATCCAGTCCTATATTCAGCTAATTCGACACAAGCGCTCACCTCTCAAAGGTTGAATGACAGAAGTGATGATTCAGGAAACCACAAGCTTTAGGAGTGACAGTCACTCGCTTTTCGTCTTTGGTGCCTGAAGCCACACGATTTCGTTGAGGATTTTTCTTTTATAATCCTTTTCGCTTTTCCGCTTTTTGTTTTTCCCTATTTTTGCCTGGACTAACTCTTTTGAGTTTCTTTTGATTCCGAAGTCCAGCGGGATGCCCTAATTTTTTCCTAAGTCACTTGTTTTCAAGATTCGACTTAGCGGGCTTCTTCTTTTGATTCTTTTTTCTTCCTCTTTTTTTTTGAAACAAATCGTGCGACACCAGCTTGTCTGACTTATTTGAAAGGATTGTGACTGTCTCACTCCTTGGTCGATGAAGTTTAACCACTATGGTTTTTTAGGCATGACCTCTAGAGATGTGATTGGTCCTCGAGCGGGAACATTCCTTTTGCAATTTGGACGCTCGGTCAAATTAACTGACACCTACCCTGCCCCAGGTTAAGATTGAGGGTTTTTCGTTTTTCAGAAAGAAACTCCTACTACTAGGCTCAAAGGGGTTGACAAGGGATTATCTTCCTTACATCTCTGGTGTTTAGGAATTTGAAATAATGCATGTACATCATCAGCAGGTTTTATTCAAAAGCATACAGTTGAAAGCTTACGCGTCTTTCAACATCGTCATCCTCCCTCGGATTCCGCTTAAACAAGCGTTTGACATCAATGAAAAGCATAAAGTGAACACAAATGGATTTAATCAAAAACCTACATATTCATTTCATTATCATTATCAATTGAAAACAATAAGTTTTACAAATGAGATTTGCACTTAAACAGAAAAAAAACTACAAATGCAAAGAAATGACATGATAAAAAAGATTTCCAGCTTCTGGGAACCAGACTTTCACATCTTAACTTACTGCTGAATCAGCCATCTTCAGAATTGTTCATCGAAGTCAGTCTGATACTCTTGCGAACCTCTTCCCTCGGTAAGTTCTTCTACAACCTTTGTTAGAGCACAAATTGGTTCTTAATAATATCTCTATGTTTTGATGATAACTCTTATGAAATTTTGTATTCAAGAATTATATACTCTAAAATTTGTTTGAGAATGTTTGCTGCAGATGTTAAAGTGAATATTACTCTAGAAGCAAATTAGATCTGAACATAAGAAATATGCAAGGCTCTGAAGCGTCAGAAGCATCTCTTAGAAGATTTTGAACGCTGTCTCTAGAAGATTCTGAGCGCTGCCTCCAGAAGAATCTGAAGCAGAAGCTACAGAAGAATCTGAAGTAGAAGCCAGAAGCATCTGAAGCAATGAGGAATTCTGTATGAAGAGCTTCAAGCACAGTTACTTCAGAAGACTCTGATAGCACTAACGCTGTTTGTACTGAGGATCTGATCCAAAACTCTACTCTGAACATTTAC
This sequence comes from Lathyrus sativus, assembly GCA_963859935.3. NCBI lineage: Eukaryota > Viridiplantae > Streptophyta > Magnoliopsida > Fabales > Fabaceae > Lathyrus > Lathyrus sativus. Next base: position 16,678,000 of record OZ012738.1, on the reverse strand, counting down.
ACGCTGAAAGCACACTTGCTGCAAAGACTCTGATTCAGCAAACTCTGATGAACATCAAAAGGCTCTGACCAATCTAGACTCTGATGATTCTTGCTGAAAATTGTTGAAGAAGAATTCAAAGTTATGTCCGTTGGAATAACCAAACGACTCTTTCCTTATTTATGCTAGACACAAGAATACAGACAAAAAGGATTTTTCTGTGCATTCTTCTTCTAGAAAAGGTCATGTGATGTGAAGACAAAAAGGCTCAGACCTTTTTGGTACACAGCTCTCAACGTGAAAGACTTCATGGACCTCTGTACCTATAAAAGCAAGACTCCATTCATCTTCTTCAGTTGACGAAATACTTGAAAGAATTCATTACAAGCTCTCATACAACTTATACATTCTTGCTAAACTTATTTCATTATTCTTCATCTTAAGTGAAAAATCACAGTTGTGATAAAGCTTTATTAGAATCATTTTTAACACTTGTATTATTATTACATTTGATTTTAAGAGAACCTTAAGAAGATCCAGTTAGGATCAATAGTTCTTGAGAAGACTTTGAACAGTTGTTCTTAGTGCTTACTATTGTAATCAGTTGATTAAATATTGGATTAAGTCCTTGTTCGAGAAAGGCAAATCACTCTTGATAGGGTGGACTGGAGTAGTTGAGTTCAACGAACCAAGATAAAAATCCTTGAGTTTTTATTTCTAAGTTTTATCTTCATACTTATTCAACCCCCCCCCCCCCTTCTAAGTATTTTCTCACCTTCAGTTGGCATCAGAGCTCCGGTTCTGTGTGTGCTACTACTTCACAGTGACAGAGAAGATCCAGTGAGAAATACTTTGATATATATTTGATTGTTATTATGGCTGATACTTCAACATCTAACATTAACAACAAATATGAAGAAAGGGACAGAATCAGCACTAAACCCCCTATGTTTGATGGGGAGAAATTTGATTATTGGAAGGACAGGATTGAAAGTTTCTTCCTTGGTTATGATGCTGATTTATGGGACTTGGTCATAGATGGGTATGTTCATCCCATTGATGGGAATGGCAAGAAAGTAGATAGAAAATCTATGACAGAACCTCAAAATAAGGAGTTTAGAAATCACCACAAGGCTAGAACAATACTGTTAAATGCAATATCTCACACTGAGTATGAAAAGATCACAAATAGAGAAACTGCATTTGACATGTTTGAGTCCTTGAAGATGACTCATGAAGGAAACCTTCAAGTAAAAGAGACCAAGGCTCTGGAGTTAATACAGAAGTATGAAGCGTTCAAGATGGAAGAATCTGAGTCCATAGAAACTATGTTCTCTAGATTCCAGATTCTTACAGCTGGTCTAAAAGTTCTGGACAAGGGCTACTCAACTGCTGATCATGTGAAGAAGATCATCAGAAGCTTTCCTATCAGATGGAGACCTATGGTCACTGCTCTGAAGCTTGCCAAGGATCTGAACAAGATCACTCTGGAGGAGCTAATCAGCTCTCTAACATGAAATTGAACTTGAGGAAGATGAGCCTCAAAAGAAAGGTAAGTCTATTGCCTTAAAATCTAACAAATCTGTAAAAGCTTTGCCGGTGTTAGAGGAAAGCTCTGAAGAAGAAGATGAACTATCCTTGCTGTCCAGAAGAATCAACAAACTCTGGAAGCACAAGCAAAGGAAGTTCAAGAACTTCAAAAGACCAGATCAGCGCAAGGAGTCCTCTGGACCAAAAAGATCTGGAAAGAAGGAAGTTGTCTGCTTTGAATGCAAAGAACCTGGCCATTACAAGAGTGAATGTCCAAAGCTTCTTAAAGAAAAGCCAAAAAGGAAGTTTGACAAAAATAAGAAGGTTCTAATGGAAACTTGGGATGACTCTGATGAATCTGGATCCTCATCAGAATCTGAAGATGAATGCGCCAACATGGCTCTGATGGCAGGCATTGAAGATCAAAATGAAGAATCATCTGGATCTGAGTCTGATTCTGAATCTGACTCAGAAGAGGTACTTTCTGATCTCACTAGGGAAGAGCTTATTAAAGTCTTATATGAAGTCTTGAAAAATTATAATAAGATTAAGCTCAAATTCAAGAAGCTTAAGTGCAATCTTGGCTCTGAGAATAATCTGTTAAAATCAGAAATTGCTGAGCTAAAAGAAAATAATTTAAAAATGAAAGCTGATTTTGAAATAGCTCAACAAAACTCTGAATCTGAAAGTAAGTCTAAATGAAAAAACATTTTAGAAGAATATGACTTTAGCTTTCAGAAATTTCTTGCTAAAAGCATAGATAGAAGCAAGATGGCTTTTATGGTCTATGGGATTAGCATAAATAACAGGAAAGGAATTGGATATGAATCCTCCTCTGGAAAGGATTTAAATCCAATGCCTGTTGATAAACTTGTTATCAAGAAAACTCCCTTGTACTCTCATTTCAAGTTTGGTCATCTGAATGACATTAAACACACACGTTCTGATCAGAATCTTCCTGTGTTTAAGCCAAAAGTAAGTCATAACAATACTGTTGTAAAAAGATAGAAGTTCAGACCAACTTTCAAGGCAGCTAATCAAAAAGGACCCAAAAAGATCTGGGTACCTAAGGATAAGATTATCCCTGTTGCAGATGTTTTTAGCAGAAAAGTCAAGACGCCAGTCATGGTACCTGGACTCTGGCTGCTCACATCACATGACGGGAGAAAGGTTTATGTTCCAAAGCCTGGAACTTAAATCTGGAGGAGAAGTGAAGTTTGGAGGGAATCAGAAGGGCAAGATCATTGGCTCTAGTACTATTGGTAATGGTAACCTTCCTTCTATATCTAATGTTCTTCTTGTAGAAGGATTAAAGCATAATCTATTGTCCATAAGTCAATTAAGTGACAATGGTTATGATATAATCTTTAATCAACAATGTTGTAAAGCTGTTAGTCAGAATGATGGCTCAATCCTATTTAATGGAAAGAGGAAGAACAACATTTACAAAATAAATCTTTCAGAACTTAAAGTTCAAAATGTTAAATGCCTCTTGTCTGTTAATGATGAGCAATGGGTCTGACATAGAAGATTGGGGCATATTAATATGAGACGTATATATCAAATTAATAAACTCAATTTGGTCAGAGGACTTCCTAAGCTGAAGTTCAACTCAGATGCTCTTTGTGAAGCATGTCAAAAAGGAAAGTTTTCAAAATCTTCCTTTAAATCTAAAAATGTTGTCTCAACCTTAAGACCATTAGAATTACTTCACATTGATCTATTTGGACCAGTAAAAACTGCATCCATCAGAGGCGAGAAGTATGGATTAGTCATTGTTGATGACTACAGCAGATGGACATGGGTAAAGTTCCTAAAACACAAGGATGAGTCACGTTCTGTGTTCTTTGACTTCTGCAAACAAGTCCAGAATGAAAAAGATTTCAAAATTATTAAAGTCAGAAGTGATCATGGTGGTGAATTTGAAAACAAATCTTTTGAAAAATATTTTAATGAAAATGGCATTGCTCATGATTATTCCTGTCCTAGAACTCCACAACAGAATGGGGTTGTAGAGAGGAAAAATAGAACTCTGCAAGAAATGGCCAGAACCATGATCAATGAGACTAATCTGGCAAAGCATTTCTGGGCAGAAGCAATAAACACAACATGTTACATTCAGAACAGAGTGTCTGTAAGACCTCTTCTGGAAAAGACTCCCTATGAATTATGGAGGAGCAGAAAGCCCAACATTTCATATTTCCATCCTTTTGGATGTATTTGCTATATGTTGAATACTAAAGAGAATCTGAACAAGTTTGATTCTAAAGCACAGAAGTGTTTCATGCTTGGGTATTCTGAACGCTCTAAAGGCTACAGAGTATACAATACTGAAACACAGATTGTGGAAGAATCTATTCATGTTAGATTTGATGATAAGCTTGGCATTGAAAAGCCAAAGCAGTTTGAAAGTTCTGCAGATAGAGAAGTAATTCTCACAGACTCTGAAGGCTCAGAGGCAGACAAAGCTCAAGTGAATGAACCTGAAGCAACGCCAGATGCAGTTCCTTTAGCTTCTCAGATGAACAACTTGAACATTTCTGAAGAATCAACTGTTAGAGGATCATCTTCCAGAATCAAAGCCTCTCACCCAGAGGATGTGATCATTGGAAAGAAGAATGACCCCATTAGAACAAGATCCTTCCTCAGATCTTCTGAAGCATCATTATTTGGATTGGTGTCAATTATTGAACCAACTTCTGTGGATGAAGCTCTGCAAGACAATGACTGGATTATTTCCATGCAAGAAGAGCTAAATCAATTCACAAGAAATAATGTGTGGGATTTAGTTCCAAGACCAAAAGGATTCAACATAATTGGAGCTAAATGGGTCTTCAGAAACAAGCTTGATGAGAAAGGAGAAGTTGAAAGAAATAAGGCAAGGCTTGTTGCTCAAGGTTATAGTCAGCAAGAAGGAATTGATTATACAGAGACTTATGCTCATGTAGTAAGGTTAGAGTCTATTCGTTTACTCATTTCTTTTGTTGCACAGAATAACATCACTCTATATCAGATGGATGTTAAAAGTGCCTTTCTAAATGGTATTATAGAAGAAGAAGTTTATTTTCACCAACCTCCTGGTTTTGAGAGTGAAAAATTTCCAGAACATGTTTTCAAACTAAAGAAATCTCTTTATGGTTTAAAACAAGCTCCCATAGCTTGGTATGAGAGATTAAGCAATTTTCTTCTGGAGAAAAATTTCATCAGAGGCAAAGTGGACACAACACCCTTTTGTAAAACATTTAAGAAAGATCTTCTAATTTGTCAAATATATGTGGATGATATTATATTTGGATCTACCAATGTTATGCTGGGAAAGGAGTTTGCTCAATATATGCAGACAGAATTTGAAATGAGCATGATGGGAGAATTGAGATTCTTTCTAGGAATTCAAGTCAACCAAACTCCAGAGTGCACCTACATTCATCAGACCAAAAATGTTAAAGAACTTCTGAAGAAATTTAACATGACTGACAGTAAGATGGCAAAGACTCCCATGCATCCAACTAGTACATTTGGTAAGGAAGAGGTAAGTAAGAAAGTGGATCAGAAACTCTACAGAGGTATGATTGGATCTCTTCTCTATTTAACTGCTTCTAGACCTGACATTTTGTTCAGTGTATGCTTGTGTGCAAGATTCCAATCAGATCCTAGAGAATCACACTTAACAACTGTTAAGAGGATTCTAAGGTATCTGAAAGGTACTTCTAATGTGGGTTTGTGTTACAGAAAATCTGATGATTTCAAATTAGTTGGATTCTATGATGCTGATTATGCTGGAGATAGAGTGGAAAGAAAAAGTACTTCTGGAAGTTGTCAATTTCTAGGAAGAAATCTAATCTCTTGGTACAGCAAGAAGCAACCCACAATTTCACTATCAACTACAGAGGCAGATATATTGTTGCTGCTGGATGTAGCACGCAGATGCTCGGGATGAAAAGTCAGCTAGAAGACTATCATATATTTGAAAGTAACATTTCTATATTCTGTGATAATACTTCTTCTATATGCTTGTCTAAAAACCCTATTTTACACTCTAAGGCAAAACATATAGAAATTAAACATCATTTCATCAGAGACTATGTTCAGAAGGGTATTATAAACTTAGCCTTTGTTGATACAGATCATCAATGGGCAGATATTTTCACAAAACCCCTTGCTGAAGATAGGTTTAAATTTATTCTGAAAAATATTGGTATGGATTTCTATCCAGAATGATATTTATCAGAAGAAAATTTTTCAGATGTAAAATGTGTAAAACTCTGAAGTATTTCATCTATTATTTAGTGATTTATTATTATTTGTGTGTATCTGAACTAACCAATCTTAGAGGATCTGAATGTTGGCTAACGTTTCATTTCTCAAGAGAATTCAGAAGCACATGCAAGCAAACACGTGTCACTCTGAATCTGAAAAGATTGTGTGTACACTACTGAAGAGACATCTAAGGTATGGTTTGAATAGTGGATATCTTGATTTTCCCCTAAAATTTGTCAGAATCAATTAATGTTTGAAATGATTTTTATTCTCTTTCATTAATTGTCATTTAATGCTATGTGAAAACGTGTTATGTGTGTCTGTTGATTGCCCTAAATGTTTCCTCTATAAATACCACATTTGACACCTATTTCACACTTTTCACTTCACAAACAATTTTATGCATTTCTTCCTTCTCTTCTCTCTTCACAAAAACCCTAAACCTTCGTCCCAATCATCTTCATCCTCTTCAATGGCAACCTCATCTTCTACAGCAGCTCAATTTCAATCAACTATGGTTGCAGTTACGTCAGCAAATATGGGTGTAACTCCATTCACGGTACCTAAGAGGACATTGTTAACCCCTGTGGACAAACTTGAAGTTCTCTGTGAATCAATGGTGGAATTTGATTCATTAACTGAAAATGGGTTTGAATTTCGTTCTATAATTGATGCACAAGACTGGGTTAAGTATTTTGACAGACTGTTTGGATCAGTTTGCCCTCATCTGGTGAAGGAATTCTAGATACATGCTTCTGTTTATCCAAAATTCATTTTATCTTCTATTTTGGGAAAGGAGATCATAATAACTGAAGATCTCATCAGGAAACTCATAGGGTATGAGGAGACTGATGGAGTATGTCATCTGTCAGTTGGGCGTGGGGACATGGAGGAAGTTGTTGAGGAAGTCATCACATCTGGACAGACCTCTAACAAATTTAAGGATCTAAAGCCTGACTATAAAACCTGGGCAAAGATTTTTCTGGGATGCATCCATCACAGAAAATCTACCAATTCTCCAGATTATGTGAACAATGAACAACTCTACTTCATGTATTGTTTAAGTCAGAGTACAAAGGTAGATCTTCTTTACATTCTCTTTATGCATCAGTGGAACCATATAAATGCTTCAAGAGAATCTGTAAAGGATAAGGGACAGAAGATCAGGACATGGATTCCCTTTGGAAGATTGATTTCAGACATTCTGACAGAGAATGGTCTGGTAACTACTCTGTATGAAGCTGGAGTTAAGGATGAACTTGAATCTATCATTGGAAAACCTCTGAATACAAAGAGTCTTCAGAGACTAAAGATTGTAGATGAACTTACAACTGCACCCAAGAAGTTGAATATTTTTGAAATCAGTCAGAAGAGAATTCCTGTTGACAATTTTCCACTTTTTGGTGCTGAAGAACCAAGGGATATCATTGTTAGGTACATTGATGCTTGCAAAGCAGATGGAACGCCTATTCCTGCAGATATTTTAATAAGAGCAAGAGAACCAATGTATGATGTATATAATGAGAACATGAGGAAAAGAAGTCTATCAGAAGCAGAAGAAGCTGCTGCTCAGAAGAAGCCAAAAGCTGCTGACAAGCCACAGAAGTAGATCAAGAGAAAAGCTTCTGGAGAAGTTCTCTCTGTTCCTACCAAGCTATCAAGACTAAAGGTACTAAATCATCTGTATCTTCTTTCTCTAAAATTTTTATAAATGAATCAACATTTAGTTCTATTCCTAAACCTCCTCCCACTCAAAAACAATATATTCCTGCTCCATCCCAAAAATATGAACCATCAAAAATTCCTTCCCCATAAAAATCATCTGATCCTATTTCCACTACTCCAATAAAAACTTCTGTTACTCCACCATCTGAACCAACAACAACAACACCAGCAAACCAAATTCCAACCCCTCAACCTAAACAAACATAACAACCTACACCACAACACCAACTAGAAATACAACAACCAGATACATCTGAACCCATACAATCTGATCCAGTTGCATCTGATCCTGTTGCACCTGAACAAGTTGTTTCTGAACCATCTATCTCTAAACCACTTTTATCTGAACCTCCATCAAAACCTTCTGAGAATCAACCAGAACCAACCAATCCTCCTGAAACAAATATACCTGAGACAGAGGTTCTAAACGTTACACCTCTCAAGACTGTATTTGAAGTGTCTTCTACATCTTGTACCCCAACCACCTCCTCTGATTCCTCGGAATCTGATATCCATCCAGATATTCTTTCACCTCCCTCTCTCAGAACTTTTGAATCTAACCAACCAGATCTACCCATTTCTTCTGATACTACCAATCCTGAACCCATTCCTGAACCAAAAACATCTGAATTTGTTTCAGTTGTTTCTGCTAAACCTTTTCCATTTGATCCCCTTCCATCTGGACTTGATATTGCCAACTTTTTTGATCAACCACCTCAATAAGCTTTTATTCCTTTTCTTATTAAGGAAAAACAATCTGCATTTGTTCCCTATTTTGACAACCCAAAAGCTGTCATACCTTCCATTCGCATAATCAAACCATTATTTCGTATCATGCCAGCCCAGAAGAAACCAGGATATCCTAGCCCTCTAATTATTATTCCAGAATTCACCATTCCACCACCACCTCAACCTAAGCCCTTCACTTTGGAAACCCTTCTGAAACCAAAATCTAGGCTGAATGTTGATAATTTATTTACAAGTTTTCTGAAAGAACTAAAGATGCATTTAGGCTCTGTTCAGAAGAGATGTCTGTTAATCATGGATGCAAATGAATATGATGCTATCTGGAATAGCTTCATCAACATATTCAATATTGTAGCCTCAAATCTGAAGAATGTATGTTCTGATGATGCGAAGCTCAGATTTGCTGAGACTGCTAGAAGCTTGCTCTGGACTGTTAAAAGATCTGAACCATTGCTTCTTGAAGATGTTCCTTCATCCTCTGAAGTATGTGATACAGAAGTGACTGCTGAATCTGCATCTGAAGAAAGCCCTCTGGCTATGAATCTTGTGGAACATCCCTCTGGATCTGTTGCTCCTGACTCTGCATCTCCTATGGAAATTGACTATGTTCCTGCTTCAGAGTGTGCCTCACCTTCTTCATTTGAGGTCAAGAAAGAGTATTCAGATCTTGAAGATAAGATTGCAGTTCTGGAAGCTGGAAAATCTGAGATTAAGTCATAGATGGCCAAGCAAGACCAAAAATCTGAAGACATGGCTCAATGGATGTCCAAACAAGATCAGAAGAATGAAAACATGGCTAAGTGGATGTCAAAGCAAGAACAGTCCTCATCTGAGATCACTAACCTGTTGAAGATGATTTTGTCCAAACAAACTTAGTTTATTTTTTTCTGCATCTGATGTTTGTGCACATGTACTTGAATTTTATCTGATGTTTGTATCTTTTGCTCTGAATGAATGAATGACTCAGTGTTTTCTCTCCTTGATTTAGCTTTTCTGTATTTTTTTTTGTCTTTTAAAAGTTTTTTTTTTACTTTTTCATTATGACAAAAAAGGGGGAGAAAATGGATCTGTCTGTTCAAATAAACTCTACCTAAATGAAACTTCAGACATATCAATTTTAACTAACGTAAACTCTTAGTGTTTCAGAACGTTTGATAAATCTGACATATTGGCTCTGATTCTGAAAAGAATACTCATGCAAAAAGGGAAGTTTCTATTCCTTATTAGTATTCAATTCAGGGGGAGATTCACCATCTCAGGGGGAGTTACAATTACTTTATTTTCTATTGAACAAAATTTCTTATGTTTTTGTCATCATCAAAAAGGGGGAGATTGTTAGAACACAGATTGGTTCTTAATAATATCTCTATGTTTTGAAGATAATTCTTATGAAATTTTGTATTCAAGAATTATATACTCTAAAATTTGTTTGAGAATGTTTGCTGCAGATGTTAAAGTGAATATTACTCTAGAAGCAAATTAGATCTGAACATAAGAAATATGCAAGGCTCTGAAGCGTCAGAAGCATCTCTTAGAAGATTCTGAACGCTGTCTCCAAAAGATTCTGAATGCTGCCTCCAGAAGAATCTGAAGCAGAAGCTACAGAAGAATCTGAAGCAGAAGCTACAGAAGAATCTGAAGCAGAATCCAGAAGCATCTGAAGCAATGAGGAATTCTGTATGAAGAGCTTCAAGCACAGTTACTTCAGAAGACTCTGATAGTAGTAACGCTGCCTGTACTGAGAATCTGATCCAAAACTCTGCTCTGAACATTTACACGCTGAAAGCACACTTGCTGCAAAGACTCTGATTCAAAAAACTCTGATGAACATCAGAAGGCTCTGACCAATCTAGACTCTGATGATTCTTGCTGAAAATTGTTGAAGAAGAATTCAAAGTTATGTCCGTTGGAATAACCAAACGACTCTTTCCTTATTTATGCTAGACACAAGAACACAGACAAAAAGGATTTTTCTGTGCATTCTTCTTCTAGGAAAGGTCATGTGATGTGAAGACAAAAAGGCTCAGACCTTTTTGGTACACAGCTCTCAACGTGAAAGACTTCATGGACCTCTGTGCCTATAAAAGCAAGACTCCATTCATCTTCTTCAGTTGACGAAATACTTGAAAGAATTCATTACAAGCTCTCATACAACTTATACATTCTTGCTGAACTTATTTCATTGTTCTTCATCTTAAGTGAAAAATCACAATTGTGATAAAGCTTTATTAGAAGCATTTTTAACACTTGTATTATTATTACATTTGATTGTAAGAGAACCTTAAGAAGATCCAGTTAGGATCAGTAGTTCTTGAGAAGACTTTGAACAGTTGTTCTTAGTGCTTACTATTGTAATCAGTTGATTAAATAATGGATTAAGTCCTTGTTTGAGAAAGGCAAATCACTCTTGATAGGGTGGACTGGAGTAGTTGAGTTCAACGAATCAGGATAAAAATCCTTGAGTTTTTATTTCTAAGTTTTATCTTCATACTTATTCAACCCCCCCTTCTAAGTATTTTCTCACCTTCAACCTTCACTGCTGAACCCACATGGCTAGGTGAAGGAAGATTGCTGATCTGGATTCTCTGAGGTGTGATTGCGAACATATTTGAGTCCAGCAGAGTCTGAATCTTGCTCTTAAGTGTAACACCCCACTTCCCCGTATTAAATAAAATATAAATATTATAATAATAATCAGAGTTTTCACCAAAAAGTGGGATATCACATCTCCAAATTTTATAAAAATACTTTATTCATTCTTTTCAAAATAATACAGCGGAATTTGTTTAATAAAATAAAATACATCAAATTCATGATACGTCACAGGATTACAATAAGTTTGACATGAAACAGTTAAAACACCCATATCCCGTGTTACGTATCAGAGCATCCTACGACTCGACTGTCACACCACTATCCAAGTTAGCTAAGCACCTGGATTATCTGTACTTCCGAAGAAGCACAGCCCACAACAACAACAAAGGGGTGAGAAATAATGATCAGAATATAATGGTAATGGAATACATGTAAATAAGGTAGTACAACACACCAACACACCAATATTCACCCCAACAACTCCATATAACGAACCTACTGTTCAAATTACAATATAACATATTATAATGCAAAATGCAACTCAACACCATGCATGCGGTACCGACTCATTGGTTCATTCAATCGAACCTGGATAGATCACTTACGCTCCTCCTGAGACATGATCTATCCCCCACCATTCTCCACAAAGGAGTACGGATGAATCACTTACGCTCCTCCTGAGACATGATTCATCCCACCAAAACACCATGATATGCACACACCAATGCATACTATCATAATTAGGCACTCAAAGTGCACACGATCCTCCTGATCATATCATCATACATCAATGCATATATGTATATATATATTACACCAACACCATATAAATCAACCAGATAGTACACGAATTCATACCACAACACCAGATATAAACACATCCCCCCACTCGGGGATACACGATCCTACTGATCACGGCACCATAATCATATACATGATACACCCATCATTCATTTTAATTAAATTAGATATTAAACGAGTTCGCACTCTAACACCATATATAATCACATCCCAACACTCGGGGAATACACGATCCTACTGATCACTACCCACATATATATCAACTAATTGTCCACCAGTCATTATTACGGGAAACATGCACTATCACCAAGTTTTCTCACAGTTCTGCAGTGTATTCTAGGCCAAATTGTGCCTATCATCTCAACTCAGATTCCTAGCCTATTCTAGTACCAATCTTGCCTATTACCGTAAGCAATCGGTTTCTAATTCCTATTCCCAAAATCATCACCTACACACTTTATCGATACCTCAAAAGCCATACAGAACTTTCCCTAAAAACTGTAAAACACCCTATATGCCCTATATGCCAAATCAACCCAAAACACCAATTCATTAACATTGACTTATACTCCATCACTATCAATTACTAGTTATCATCAAACACAAACACACCAATAAACATTATACTTACCAATTATCTTATACTTCCTACTCTAGAACCAACATTACGGTACATTACCGACACTTCAGAGTCACTCTGAATCTCACCAAGGTCCTAACCATAGTCATTAACGACACTATAGGGAAACAACACATAATTTTCCCCAAAGCTATAATCATGGTCATTACCCACACTACAGTAACAACACAGAATCTCACCAAAACTCTATTTATATTTACTATCAACACTGCTATAGGGAAACAACACATAATTTTCCCCAAAGCTATAATCATGGTCATTACCCACACTACAGTAACAACACAGAATCTCACCAAAACTCTATTTATATTTACTATCAACACTGCTATAGGGAAACAAGACATAATTTTCCCCAAAGCTATAATCATGGCCGTTACCCACACTACAGTAACAACACAGAATCTCACCAAAACTCTATTTATATTTACTATCAACACTGCAGTAACAACATATAATTTCACTAACATCACCATAATATATATACACCAAATTCACCAATACCAATCAACAATTCATCAATGTCAAGCATCAATTTATCATTAGCAACAATAATAACAAGCATGCCAATATAAAACTTCATAGATCGGAATTTTCCTACGGGGTTAAGGACTCCCCTCTACCCTATACATGTATATACCATCCCAATCAAGTTTCTCCCCCCTTACCTTGTTAATCGGTTGATCGATGAAAGAACCCTCCAAGGTTTGGCCAATTCTGATTTTCCCCTGTATCCTTCGTTCTTTGCTACCTTTTCCGTTCCCTTTCCCGTTCTCTCCTTTCTATCGTTCTTTTTCCACTTTCTCTAACTTCTCACAATGTATCGTAAAACTGCTAACCCCTCTCCTTCTCTATTTTAATTTTCTAATCCCAATAATAATAATAACTTAATAATAATAATAAAAAAATAATAATAATAATAGTAATAATAATCCTATTATTATCTCACCAAAATAATAATAATGTTAATAACTTAATAAAATAATAATAATAATAATAATAATAATAATAGTAATAATAATCCTATTATTATCTCACCAAAATAATAATAATGTTAATAACTTAATAAAATAATAATAATAATAATAGTAATAATAATCCTATTATTATCTCACCAAAATAATAATAATGTTAATAACAATAGTAACTATAATCAATATAATAATAATAATAATAATATTCCCACCAATATCAATATTATACACTATATTATTATATTCACCAAAACACCACCAATAATCCTCCCATATTAGGGACACCCACCAATAATAATATTCATACCGATGATAATAATAATAATAATAATAATAATGATAATAATAATAATAATAATAATAATAATAATAATAATAATAATAATAATAATAATAATAATAATACCACCAATATTACTATTAACTATTATATTATTATCTCCACACCACCAATGATCCTTATATATCAAGGATACTCACCAATCACATACCAACACACCCCACCTAAGGGCACACCAACATAAAATAATTAAATTAACACCAAAATGACTAAATAAATAAAATGGGTGTTACATTAAGCACCTTACAGTCCTCGGTTGAATTCCCCTGTGCCCCAACATGGTACTCACAACGGGCATTGACATTAAAACCTGTCGGATACGGAGGAATCTCTGGATTAATCTTCTTTGGCACTAACAATCCACCTCTGATCAGATCTGGCAACATCTGACTGTATGACATGGGCCACTGAGTGAAATGCCTCTCTGGCTTCTTTGGTCTCTGCCTGGCATGCTGACGCGGCTAATGATGGTACGACTGTTGACTCTAGAAGGAAACAGATATCCGATACACAGACCCAACAGGTGGCTGACTCTGAACCGTTGAAATATCTGGAGATTGAGTCTGAGGTATCGGGGACTCCCTTTGTTCAAGTACTTTCATCCTCAGGCTTGGCCTAGGAACATATTGCAAGACATACTCCTGAACTGATGCAGGTTTAGGGGAAAGAATAGGAACATCCACCTCTTTTGCAATGAATGGAACAATACCACCTGGTATGCTTACGCCGCCCGGAGTGAATTCAATTGCTTTTGCACCAATTAAGTCCTGCAATTTGTGCTTAAAAGCTTTGTAGTTCTCGACATTATGCCCCGGTGCCCCAGAATGGAAATCACAATGGGCACTTGCATCATAGCTTGGTGGTGGCTTACCAGTAAGTGGAGCCAGGGTCCGAAGTTCAACCAATCGAAGTTGAAGCAAGAGTTGCAACAACTGAGCATAAGTCATAGGAATCTGGTTGAACATTCTGTCGGGCTGCTCCAGCCTTTGAGCATACCTTCTAGTCTTAAAATTGTCTCGGGGAACAAGAGGTAGCTGCTGACGGGGAACTTATGGAAACTCAAGTTGTGTAGAAAATCTTTGAGGCACACCACGCCTTGGGAGAGGTTCCGCAGATAAAGGTGGGATAACCATCTCTGCTGCAATTTCAGGCACCTGATCGCTCTTCTTTCTTAGCATACTTTTTATCACTTCTGTGATCAGGCCCATCTGAGTCTTCAGTTGATGAACCTCCTCTTTAAGCATTTTCTGATCCTGAAACAAGGCTTGCATGTCTACCATGAACTATTCCATTTGGCTTCGGACTTCCCTCAAATCTGCTCGAATCTGATCCATAGTCCACTGTTGTCTTCACTACAAGCTGACATCTGAAATTCTGAAGAAAAACCGGATCATGACAACAAAACCCAGCCTCAGACACCTGTTATGAAAATGAAATGTGAATGTCATGTTCGATTATTTCCAAGGAACATGTCTGCTCGGATTCAGGTTTTACATAAACGAACCACAAGAAAACAATTTAATGCTCAACATCGAGTCTTAGAGTTAAGATCCTTCGAAATACTAGGACATGTATGTTAGAATGCATACATGCTATGATGATGCGGATGCAAAGGCACGAGATCAAGGTATCCAATGCTCAAACTTGCTGCTATGTGTTGCACCCTAATTTTGGACCCTAAGATCCCACCTCCTTATGAAATTTTATTGCATGACATCTAAGTCCAAGCATGCATAGCTGACCATTTTAACTCGTTTGTTTGTTTTGTATTGCGAAGATAGGTTCACTGCTGGAAGTCCAAAAAGCCATGAATGCCTTGGGCTTCTCCAAGGAAGAATAGGTTTTTCTTGCTCTTTTGTCTCAGGGGTGTTCATCCGAGGTTTGGTTGGAATTTCGTTGGAGTATTACCTTACAAGTGGTATATTCAATTTCAAAGGATCTCTTCGGACACGGTTTTTTGCTTGTAAGAGGGATTGTTAGTGATCAAGTGGAGGATCTCAATTTGAGATAGGTTCGAACCATTTTGAGTTGGGATAGTAAAACTAAGTTTGGACAATTAATCTTTAAATAAAAAACCAAGAATCATGTTCCATGCAAAATCCAAGAAAACTTGGGAGTTTTAATTTCAATTGTAAATTTGAGTCCCATATGCAAGACCGAAGAATTTTTATGAGAATCCAGATGGGGTTACAATACGTGGTTGTTAAAGGTTTCTTGTTGTTGGTATGATTAAGCATTATAGTCATGGTTTACATAAGAGTTCAAAGCCGGTCACAAAAGCCATTTGGGAGTCTTTACTGTACTAGTTTTAAGATCTATCTTTGTGATATGCAAGACCAAATAATAATGATAATAATAAGTGGAAAAACTAGTGATTTGGTCTTCTCACATATAAAATGAAGGTTCAAGTTTTCAAGCCGTTTTAGGCGCTGCTAGTTCATGACCAGTTCACTGCCAAGTCCAAACGTGAAGCTCAGAATGATGTTATTCACTATCTTAATTCAATAGAGTATTGTAAAACCATCATTGGTTCAAAATACAAGGAAAATTAGTGCAAGTTATGAAGCATTACAAAAGGTGCTCTATCATATCAAAGTTCACACCTGCATCTGCCCCAAAATTCATGATACAAAACAGCCAAAGAAAATAAATATACAGATTATGGAGTCTCATAAAGGGCTGGCATTAGAAAAATAAGTTCAAGATACAAAGGGATCTGATTTAGTCTTTATGCCTCACTAACAGGACATTGAACTTGACGGTGGCCTCGACTACATTTATATTCGAAGGGATAGGTGGTCGGTGTCACTACAGAGAAGATGGTGTGGAAAGAGTTGTGTCACCAAGATAGGAGCACCACCAAACTAATGAAGAAATGGGTGTGCAGCGACTGTTGTCGTCATCCAGAACTGGTCCTCGCAACGACATATTGGCTACATGAAATAAAAGCACAAAATGCAATGTCAGGAGAATAAAATTGACAACAACAAAGGTAATCCAACGGTAACGTCAGGATTTCTCTTCTAGTACCATCCACATATACTTGTACCACACTCTTTCTGATGTATGGAGGACTAGAATCGGTACTACCTCTAGCATCTTCTACATCTACTTTATTATGTCGGTGACGCTACTTCCACACACCTTCAACTGGCTGTGAAGGACCGTGAATATTGGAAGAAGCCATTTCTGTGACATATCAACAATAACGTTTCGAGTCCCCAACCTGCAGTCGAAATGAAACTTAGTTCTCAAAGTGAAGGATCTGAATCATGACCAACAAGTCAGGATATTTGATAGTAAACTGGGATACCTCCTGCTTTTCTAAAACAGCAAGCTGCTTCCAAAATTCGAATTCACTTATTGCATCTCCATAAATTAGACAACATCTGAAGCCGGGAGAAATGTCAAAGAGTCTCGAAGTAGCCAAATGCGACTTTAGAATAGCCACCAGCATCACTCCCGTAAATTGGATGGATGCTCAGAGGCTTCGAGGCGATTTCTGCAGTGTTTAGTTGTTGCTCACAACCAAGAAAGGTTTATCACTTCATGCTTCTGTTACCCTTGATCTCTGTTTGTTACTAGTAGGTTTTTGGGTGTCGACTGCACAGAAAAATAAAAACGCAGCTCAGTTGACATCAAAGCGTTCAAAAACAAAGCTGAACTGAAAAGAGCAAGCGCGAGATCTTGCCTTAAGTTTTCTTCTTCTTGTCTCCGCTTGTGAAAGTTTGATGCCAGTTTCTAGGCCTTTAAACTTTGGTGAACACCAACTCCGTTACGGTTTATGAGCTGAACTTCATGATGATTGGAGCATCCCTGCCAAAACAACCTGCACAATCAAAACCAGAGTTAGTCCCATTCATACATGAACCAATACGTACACATATCTATGCCTAGCTACCACATCATCCATTATCACATTCCTTACCTGTGCCAAAGGTCTGCAAAACCATCGTAGGAGCTGTTCCGCAAACTAACATGTACCTGCAACTGACCGGACATCCAAGTGTTTATATTCAACTCAAATTACACCAAATTTCACACGAACAAATCAAGTTGTAACAACAATCACCCATATCCATTTTTTTATACCTGGTGTGGAACCCTACGCCTTGTTCTTTAGACCCAACCTCATGACAGATGAAGCTTTAGTTCTGTACTCAACAAAGACCAAGCAGCAGAGACATCCAAACATTAGGACCATCTTCGTTTACGAACCCTCGCAGTCTCCATAGCAGGATATCATGCAGAAGAAAAATGAGTTGTTAGTTCGAAATAAATTGGACACAATGAATAAGCCAAAACATATCAAAACCATACCCCAGCTTAGGCTTCTGCATGAGAACATCTTCCACAAACCAGCTAGATGACCTGGAACCTTTTGGAGATGTTGGCTCCTTAGATGATAATGTGGAATCATTTCTCTCACAAGATGATGGTGATGGAAAGGACTTATTCGGGACACTGAAACAAAATCCTCCCAAGCATGCTACAAATGCTTCAAAAGGCTTTTCCTTCAATGAAGTTGGTTCTGTATGCAAAAACAATGGAAAAGTTGTTTGTTGTCATTTCTCCTCAGATGGGAAATTATTAGCCAGTGTTGGACATGACAAGAAGGTTGTTCTAGGAAACATGGAGACACTGCAAACTCAGAGCACACCAGAGGAACACACTGTTAATATTACTGATGTTCGCTTCAGACCAATTTCAACTCAGCTGGCAACATCTTCGCGACTTTGGGATGCTGCAGATCCAAGTTTTTTCCTTGCAGGCATATAGTGGTCATTCCTCTCATGTTGCATCCCTTGATTTTCACCCCTGCCAAATAACAATTCGAAGTCAGAAGCCCATTAAGAGGTATCTGTTTGAGAAAGAAATCCAATTCAAGACAGCTAGCAGAGTGTTGTATACCTCAAAGCAACGTATCTTAATAAATCAAAACATTTTAAAGGTGATTACCACAAAATCACACAGGAAAGGATCCTTATTAAACGGACATCAACACAATCAGACAAAAAAGGAAGATTTACAAATATTGTCTATAACCAAAATAGAAGGTCCAATATTACATTCATGGCACATAATTAGAGTTTAAACACAAAGAGATCTGGTCTGAAGCCTATAAAAGGAGTTGGATTCACAGCTTCGAAAAAGGAGAGAAAACCCTAAGCGTGTAAATCAAAAAAGACGGAAGCCACACAAAGTGAAACAGTCATGAAATCCTAAAATTCCCATTCAGAAACCTAAAATCAAAAGAAATAAAAACTCATCTTTGCAGAATCTCCCTCGCGACACCATCTCCATCAACCGCGAAATCGAGACCCAAACCTCTACCTTCGAAGCTGCGAAACTCCCCTTTCCGTCCGTCGCAGAGCCACCGGCGAAACCAGAACTATCATCATGGGTAATGTCTTCCTCACGTGATATTTTATTGCGGGAGTGATTTGTGTTTTATGTTTCATCTAGATTTCATGGAAGGAGAAGGAGAAGCAGGAAATCGGAGGAATTGACGGAGAAAGAGTTGCGATTGGAAAGACAGAGATTCATGGAAGAAGAAGCCGATCGTGATTTGGGGGGGGAAAGGGATTTAGGGTTTTCACTTTTATTTTATTTTATCTGTTGTAATGTGTTAATCCAGTATACACACATCACGTGCACACACTCACCACGTTAATCACAACTAACCGCCATTATCTCTCTTAATCTGTTTTAATTAACCTAATCATTTATTTTATTAACTAACCTTATCCCTAGTCAGCCCCTTTAATCTCCCACTAACTTTAATTAACCTTATCTGCATCATTAGCCTATTATTAACTTAATTAATCAACCGTCTTTTTAAAAAAAAATCAACTTTAAGAAAAGCTAATAATTTATTTATTAAATTATTCAAACTCACCATTTATTTTATATTTTCTTTTTAAAATAATAAAAATATAATTGGATTTTTAAATTAAGCTTTTTATATAATTTAAAATAATTATTTTATTGTTTAATTAAGAAAAACCTTTTATCTATTTATTAAGAAACCTTTTTCTAAATAATCTATATTTTTATTAATAACAAAAAAAAAAACCAATGCACCTTTATAATTAACTCTCTTTCTATGGCTCAAATTTTTCTCTTAAATAATAATAATAATAATAATCTACTTCTAATTTTAATTTTAACTAATTAATTTACTTTTATGTTCATAATTCAACCTACTTTTTTACTTTTAACAATTTACCCCATCATTTATTTAATATTTCCCTTAAAATAATTTCTCAAATTAATCTTCTTAAAAATGATCAAATAAATTCCTAAAATTAAAACAACTCTTTTTCAAATCAATCTCATCAAACCAATTCCACTTTCTTTCTTAAAATCAATTCAACCCCACTTAAAATCAATCAACAGCGTAAAATACAAATCAATCGTGCGCACTCACGACACTTCCACTCTCACACACTTCAGCGCTTTCATGCGTATGTGTATGTTTACTTATCTGCCCTTTACATTTCAGCAATTTACTTTGCAAGTAATTTTCATTATCATCATTTACATTTTCCGCATCGCATTCCGTCCAAAGGAAGAATCTGCGCATGATTCCAACAATCGTGCGTATGCATTCACATTTGCATCATTTTCCCCCATGATCCTTGATCCCATTCAAGTCGATCTTCTTAAGATAGATCCTACCCCATAGGAAGGACCTTATTCTTACAACATAGGAAAACAATTCCACAACAGTACAACAATATTTAAACACATTAGAGAAAGATGTAAATCATCTTAAGTGAGATAAAATCTCCACCCCACAACAAAACAATCAACATGTAGGGACTTTGCCTTGAGAGAGATAAAGGCGTACTCGTCAAACAATCTGAGTACTTGAGCCCTTTTCTTAAGACGATGCAAAGACTATTTTCCTACAACCTGTGGCGGTTACATCTCCCTTAAAATGATAAAGCATCTATTCTCCTAGAACCAATCAAAACAACTACCTTAAACCCGTAGGAACTTTGACCACAATCAAAGAACTCCTCTAACCCTTTAGGAGAACTACAGATACTCTGATTCCACTCCCGTAAGGATATGTAGGCATAAGATGCGATATCTTATCGAGTATACTTAGAAATAAACCCTTAGGTCTTTTATCCCTTAAGTAGATAAACACTTAGCAATAAACAAATATAAAACAAGAGGTTCCTGTAGAGTACTACAGAAACTTAGGATGCTAGTACCTTCCCTAAGTTTAACCAACCCCCGAACCTATAACTCTCTAAGCCTTGCATTTGCATTGCATTGTGGGAATTTCGATCTTTATCCCTTCCTTTGGACAAATCAAAGTTCGGTTGCAAATTGAATTAACGATTCAAACTAATCAATAGTTTGGTATCCGATTTTCACCGCGACATTATGCCGTTGACTGAATTCAACCATAGCTCTGCTTCGACGAAGAAATATCGGAACCTCAGAATATCAACATATAGGAACCCACACTATCAAAGATCAAAGGTCTGCTTTGACAAGAAAATCGGGTAGCTTTGGAGGTCAATTTTCCTGCATCACCCATCCCCTCTCACATGTGGGTTCTAGTCTTGAAAGGTACGGCATCCTATGCAGGTTGTCAGCGTCACATACTTTCGAGAAACGATGATACGTTCACCATTTTTGGTTTGGCATCATAGTCAAACGAAGAGGCCTCACTTAGCTGACTTCCCAAATGAACGGTCTCCAGAGTCGATAGTCTCTCTAAGTCAATATTCCCTTAACTGCACCAGACGCACATGATAGAATATTTCCAAAGAAAAACCTCGTCTGAACGTGAATTTCGCGCGAGCTATATTGCATGGCCAAACGCCACACAAGCTCCCGCTACTCTCCACACTAATCCTATGTGTATACTCAAGCTTGGGTCTAGCTTATCACTCCATGGAACAAGTCACCCCACAACACAGCAGCAGCATAATATGATAATAAAATGCAAATGCAATAATATACAACAAATAATATACATAAAGAAAAAAACTACACAAAAGAAAACACCTGGCACAAGCGCTAGGATTGACTCGCATATGGAACTATCGCAGTCCCCGGCAGAGTTGCCAGCTGTCGCAACTGCGAAAAACACCTGGCAGAAAACAGAAGAGTCGCCACCATTCGTTATTTATCCCAAAGAGAGGGAAAGGAAACAAATCTCGGGTTCGGGAGTTGGTTACGTAAGGGGAAGGTATTAGCACCCCTCACGTCCTTCGTACTCGACGGGATCCACACTTGTTATCTATCTAAGGGTGTGTTTATCTATCTAAGCTATGGCTCACAAGATAAAAGAAAAGAAAAGAGACTCGATAGAGCATCACCGCTTTATGCCTACGTATTCCCTCGTGCAATGGGAAA
This sequence comes from Lathyrus sativus, assembly GCA_963859935.3. Classification (NCBI taxonomy): domain Eukaryota; kingdom Viridiplantae; phylum Streptophyta; class Magnoliopsida; order Fabales; family Fabaceae; genus Lathyrus; species Lathyrus sativus. Next base: position 16,656,033 of record OZ012738.1, on the reverse strand, counting down.
GTCAGAGTCAACGTAGTTCGGAAAACTACGGGTGAAAGGTGGGGAAGGTTGATCGCCAAGACATCGTCGTCTTGTGCCTACGCATCCTCGTCTGGTACGAGAAATCAGAGAAAACATAGTTTGGGCTAACAAGACCACGAGTTGATTAAGCGTTTTAATCGAGTAGGGTTAAACCTTCGTTCTAGCAGTTAGGGACTAGGCCTGTATGCGGTAGAACCAAAGCTTAACAACACTCTTTTACGAAAATGATTTTCAATTAATCCCGAAGGATAAAAAGGTTTAGTGTTTTGTTTGTGTTTTTTATGACGAGAAGTGAATTGAGTTAGGTTTTTAACTCATGTTGCACTAGAGACTATGACTTGAGAACGAATGTGTCGCATATCGCCCCCAAACGGGACGTACACTAAACACTTTAGACAAGCGAGAGAAGACCCCTCACTCATCATTTCCCATGTGCTTAAGGCTCGTAGCGTACAACACTCGTTATTCTTTATTAAGTGTCTTAAGATGTTTGGAGATGAGAAGAGAAGACACAAACTCTAAGGGAAACTCGGTCCTAATGTTGTCATGCAAAGTGGACCTAAAGTTGGGATTGAAAAAGAGGAAATCTACCCTAATGTTAGCATTCTTGGATTGAACACCTAATGTCTCTTCTACTCCCGTCCTAAACGGAGGGACTAGAAACCCTGTGGGGATCATGGCAAAAGACCAAGAAAGAACAAGATAAATTCAATCACAAGTAAGAGATGCGGACATTGAAAATAAACATGCAAAGAGGGAGGAACAAAAGTGTGGGGCAACAGTCGCCACAAGCACATCTCGACCTCTTGAAAGCAAGCAAAGAATGCAACATAAAAGAGAAATGCAATAAGGCAAGCAAACATGAAAGTGCAAGCACAAAAGATGCGAGGATGAGATGAAATGGAAGAAGCGAACTCCTATGACCATCGACCATCAATCATCGAAGAAGAGTGGGAGGAAAAGAAGTGTGAGACAGCAGCCACCACAAGCACATCTCAACCACAATCCTTCATACTCAAGCAAAGCCAAAGATAAACATCACTTTGAACAACATATACGAGAGTATGCATTCAAGTGGAAAACGGACAACGCGTGTCGAAGAAACAGGATTAAACAATCAAAAAGAGCTACATATATCCAAAACATCTCACTCCTAATGCATCATACTGATCCATGAAGATTCGAAGTGAAACGATACCAAACAACCATGAAAAACAACAAAACAGGCCTGCTGGCACAGTGTTAATCGATTAACACCAGGGGTTAATCGATTAACCATTGAAAAATGCTTGAAAATTTGAATATTTGAGTTGGTTAATCGATTAACCAATTGGTTAACCGATTAACACTGTTCCAACAGCAGAAGGCAACAGTTAAAAAGCACTTTTCAGCAACTTATCCAATGTACAATCATTCACATGATCTCATAATCAATTATGCACGAAATTAAACCAGAAATCAGTTATTTAATCAATATGCAAACACATTTAAACATCAAGATCATGAATCACATGAATCAAATCAACCAAAAGTCAATCAAAAATGAAGATCAACATCGAATATGCAAATAAGCTAAAAAAAAAAAACAATGGATCTAGAATTCCAACCTACGAAGTGGAGAATTGCTTCGGTTAATATTGTATCAACTTCAATCGAACATATCCAAGCTAGAAATCCGGAATTCCTTCAAGATCCAAATGAATTATTGTAGTAGAAGTGATGATCCACCAAGATTAAGCAAGAATGATCCAAATAAGCTCCTCTAGATCAACTTCAAAATTCAGATCCAAACTAGCACGAAAGTTGGATGGAGAAATTGATTCAATGAAGATGATGGATGAAGGTTTAAGCTCTAGAACTCAATGATTCCAATGGAGAATCAAAGAATTCAATGTGAGAAGAGCTTTAGTGATGTTTGGGAATGGAGAAGTTGAGAGAAAATTGAGAGAATTGGAGTGAATTTTGAAATGAGAATGAAATTATGAGCGTCCTCCTTGTGAGGTTTGGAGTAAATCATTTAAATACCCCTTAGGTTTGGATCCAAATGAGGTTTGGAATGTAGTTTGTGAAATTTGGAATGGGATTAGGAATGGGAATTTGGAGGGAAAATGAAATTAACCAAAATTTGAAGTGGTTCTAGATCCTTCCTAAGTGTAAAATCAATTTCTCATGTGATCAAATTGGACCCCAAAGTGGCTTCACTTGGAAATTCACGTGCAGAGCTGAAATTTGCACCAGTTAATAGATTAACCATATGGGTTAACCGATTAACACCTTCAAAAATTCAAATTTGGCCTGATTTTTCTTTGGTTAATCTGTTAACCATTTGGTTAATCGGTTAACACCTTCAAATTTTGAATTTTGGTGCCTTTTGGAGGGAAAAGTGCACAATCGTCCATTTTCAAGTGTTTTGAACTCTGTTCAACTCCTGAAACTTGCCTTTGAATGCTATGACCATAAAAATGCTTGAAATAGCCTGAATGATGCTTTCTGAGCTGAAAGTTATCCTGTAAAATAAAATAAAATCGGTCGCTCGATCGTTGGGCAAAATAAATGCCGAAGTGGATGACGCTCGTCGTTCAATCTCTTGCACTAAAAATGAAACTTGAGCCATAGGAATGCCTTGATCCCATGCCTCGAGAGCAAATGCTATGATATGCAGAAATGAAAAATGCAGAGAAACAAAAGCCAGTTGCAGTCAAAACGAAAGGCAAATTTTGGTTGGAAAGTGATTTTTGATAGGAAAGTGATTTTTGATTGGAAAGCATAATTTTAAAAGGGTTCATAAGCTTTCGCTTAAGTACCGAATCCTAAACTTATAGACGTGCGCGTTTGTAAGTAGTTTTAGAGTCACTTTGCTAGAAATCTTATACTTTCCTGATTAATGGCTTTCGTGGAATTCATTAATCAAGGACTAAACGATTTAAATCATGGTATCAGACGATCTCACCCGGTGTTTCAGTGTTTCACATATGTGAAGGCAGATTTAAACAAGCCTCAATAAAATTGATTAAAAACCAAAACATCCCCAAAAGAAATTCTACAGGAATAATGAGGTATGTTTAGTTAAATACCTCACATCCTAGCACTTATAAAATTAGTTCGACATAATTGTAAAGTAAGTAAATGCAATGAATTTGATAATGCAATAAAACATAAATGGTGTAATTAAAGAAGTGCGGAATTAAACACAAGTAGAAGGCGTACTAGAAATTAAATAAAGGAAACAGAAATAAATAAAGCAACTAAATAAAAACCTGCTTCGAAGAGACTTTTGTCTGGATACATAGAAAAAAAAACTTGAAATAGATGCTGATAGGCTTCAAAGAAATAAATAAATAAAACTTGTAAAGAGTTACTCCATGTTTGATACAGACTCAATCGACTTTTGCGATAACCCTTCGATGTGAAAGATTAAGGCTTACAGATGGGAAAATATATGCCTAAAGTGTTGTACTAAACTTAGATACCCTGAACAATGAACTACATACCTATTTATAATGAACTAATGTAGATGTTTTTGATTGGCTGCATTTTGTAGCAAAACATTAATGCATGTATGAATGTCATGACTGATGTTATGACATACATAATAAGTGTACTGCAGGGTAAGATTGGATAGCTAAGAGCCAAGTATGTTGGATGTCATGCTGGATGTTATGACATCAAGCGTATGACATCAGGGCGCGTGTTTTAGTTTTCTGGTATGTTTCTTATATTAGCTCAGGCTATACTTCAGGAAACATTTTAGGAAGCCTAGTTATCTCAGGCGAAATTCCAGGCATTGCTGAAGATATGATGAAATGCCCCTGAACTAATTGGAACTGTGCAGGGAGGTTTATCTTGGGTAAACCTAATTTCTCCACCAAGGCCTAAGGACAATCTGCTGCTATAAATAACAGAAGGATCAATCCTAATTAAGTAGAGCTTCTGGAGAGTGTTTAGAGTGTGTGTAATTGTGAGTGAAGAATTATGTGTTGTGTAGTGATTCTTCACGTGTGTTTTAGAGTCTTAGGATTCCTTGTTTGCCAAGCAATTGCCTGCTGTATGATTGCATTAGTTTAGTGTGTCATTCTAAGAATTTAAGCAAGAGTGTTGTGTCTCTTGATCAAAGCTATGAAGCAAGATCAAGGTGTGTTTGAAGTGTGTTTTCATTTTCCATTTGTAACTTTGAAATGGTTGATATCACTGTTGTGATTGAGGGGGAGTGAGTTGGTAACTCAGGTCTAGTGGGTTCTAGGCTGAAGTGTCATTGGGTAGGTCTTAAGTGAAGAGTGCAAACTGGTTGTTTGACTCTGAATTAATTCTACTAACAGTGAATTTCCTCCCTGGCTTGGTAGCCCCCAGATGTAAGTGTGGTTTGCACTGAACTGGGTGAACAATTACTTGTGTTATTTTTGTTTTATTTATAGTTTGTTTCCTAAGTTTTGTAGTTTGTGTTATAGTAGATGTCATAACATCCATGATAACATCCATTGTTTGGGTACCTAGAATTTCAATTGGTATCAGAGCAGGCACCCTGCCTGTTATTTTCTGGGTAAGATCTAGGGAAGATAAATTCTGGTACTATGGATAAAGATATAGGATTCACAAATAGACCACCAATTCTGGATGGCTCTAATTATGACTACTAGAAACCTAGGATGATAGCTTTCTTGAAGTCTTTAGACAGCAAGGCATGGAGAGCTGCAAACTCAGGATGGGAACATCCAGTGAAGACTGATAAAAATGGAGTATCTGTATTAATACCTGAAGAGGAATGGAACAAAGAGCAAGAGGTCTTGGCTTTTGGGAATTCTAAGGCCTTGAATGCCTTATTTAATGGTATAGACAAGAACATTTTCAGACTGGTGCATCATTGTGAACTGGCTAAAGAGGTTTGGGACACTCTCAAAACCACTCATGAAGGAACCACTAAAGTCAAGATGTCAAGATTACAAATGCTGACCACCAAATTTGAAAATCTAAGAATGAAGGAGGATGAGACTATTCATGAATTCTACATGAATATTCTTGAGATTGCCAACACCTCAGGAGCTTTGGGAGAAAAGATGTCTGAAGAAAAGCTTGTGAGGAAGATTCTCAGATCTTTGCCTAAAAGGTTTGCCATGAAGATCACAACCATTGAAGAAGCTCAAGACATGCAATATGAAGGTGGATGAACTCATTGGTTCTCTTCAAACCTTTGAGATGGGAATGTGTGATCAGGATGTGGAGAAAAAGAACAAAAGCATAGCTCTTGTTTCAAACACTACAAATGACTTAGAAGAAGACAATGGTGAAAATGAGGAGAATTTGTCAGAAGCAATGGCCTTGCTTGGAAGACAATTTAACAAACTAATCAAAAGAATGGATCATAAGTCTAAAACTTATGTCAAGAACAGTTCTTCTGACATCAGCAGAAGGAGCAACTCTAAAGACAAATCTAACCGAGGCAGAGGGGTTCAATGCCATGAATGTGAGGGATATAGACATATTATAACTGAATGTCCCACCTATCTAAAGAAACAGAAGAGAGGCTTAAATGTCACCCGATCTGATGGAAACTCTGAAAGTGGATCAGAAAAAGAGTCTGCCAAGCATGTCACAGTTCTAACCAGTGTATGCACATCTGATGATGACTCAAGTGAGGAAGAGTTGACTTTTGATGAGCTTGCAGCTTCATACAAACAAATGTGTTTCAGAAGTGCAGAGGTATGCCAACAAGGAGAAAATCAAAAGAAGATCATTAAGAAGTTGGAGGCTGGGAAGAAGGAACATCTTGCAACAATAGACTCACTCAACAGTGAGGTCAGCTTATTGAATTGTAAACTTGAGCAGATGTCAAAATCAATCAGGATGCTAAACTCTGGGACTGACACTCTAGAAACAATTTTACAGAGTGGTCAGAAAGCAGGAGACGTGTCTGGACTGGGGTTTGTTGGTAAACAGAAACCCATCTTGGGGTTCAAGAGGCCAAATCCTGAAAATCAAAGGTCAAAATGGATGTCACGACCAATGTCACAATATCAGAGGAACAGAAGCTGGAACCAGACCAAGAAAAAATTCCAAGGGTATAGGTGTTACTACTGAGGAAGACTTGGTCATATTAAACCTTTCTACTTCAGGTTACATGGATTTCCTGGTCATCCTTATCAAGGCAAATCCAAACAGGGTGCTCATGTCAAGAAACAACATCATGCTAGAACCAAGAAGGAAGCTCCTGTCAAGAAACAATAATGGGTTGCCAAGGAGGTTGATCTAGTAGCTCATACTTCTCTAAGAATGCCAACTAAAGAAGACTGGTACTTTGACAGTGGCTGCTCCAAACATATGACTGGAATAGAGAAGCTGTTGGTAAACATCAAACCTCATTCCTCAAGTCATGTAACATTTGGTGATGAAGCTAGAGGAGAAATCAAAGGTGCTAGAAAGCTAGTTTGTCCTGGTGTTCTAGAACTAGAGAATGTTATGTTGGTTAAAGGACCGACTGTAAATCTTATCAGTATCAGTCAACTCTGTGACCAAGGGTTCATTGTAAAATTCACTAAGGGTGAATGTGTTGTCACCAATCAAAAAGGTGAGGATGTCATGAGGGGATCTAGAGCCAAGAACAATTGTTACTTATGGGAGCCCAGAAGTAACCTCAATGTCTTGATCAAGGAAGAAAAGGAGGACCAACTGTGGATGGAGAAAAGTAGACATCTTCAAAGGATGAAGAAGACCATATCCAAGGAAACAGTAAGAGGAACTCCAAAGTTACCTCTAGATGGAAGAACATGCTATGGTAAATGTGAGGATGACAGGCATGCCAAGACAGTACATCCAAATAATGGATGTCATAGAAATCTAGATCTGTTATACTGGAACTTGATGGAGTCCATGAAAGGTGACCAACATAAAAGGAGCAATGTCACTCAGGATTTCATGACATTAGATTGTGACATTAAGAGTAACATCCATATGAACTCAAGTCAGTCAATCAGAACCAGGAATAGGGATAGCAGACATCAATTTGGAAAGGTTCGTGTGAAGCTTGGGAATACTGATCTACATAGTGCTGACATGGTTACAAGAGGTCTCAAGGCTACTTAATTTGAAAATTCACAAAGCAAGTTGAAGACCTGCCTTAATGAGGAATTATAGCAATTAATAGTAATAGGGAGTTGTAATTTTAAAATTAATCATTTGGTGATTGGTCAATACATTAAGTTCCATCCTATTGTGCAATATTGCCTCTCTAGCTCATACACTGAATACGTCTTCCCCTGTTGGTGTCCATACAAAATTTTCATCTTCCATACCTCTTCCAACAAGCACAAAAAACTCTCTCTCTCTCTCTCTCTCTCTCTCTCTCTCTCTCTCTCTCTCTCTCTCTCTCTCTCTCTCTCTCTCTCTCTCTCTCACGATCAAAGTCTCCAAGAATGTCTCAACATACAAAATCGACTCCTTCCAAGAGAATGTCCAACATCGTTGATTCAGATTCTGGTGCTAGAACTGAGTCCAGCAACCATAACCAGATTCTTGAGATAGAACCCCTGAGAATGCTAACCCCAGAAGGCCTGTTGGTGAAGAAACCATGAACCACACATGCAAGAAGACCTAAAGAACCAGTCTCAGGTCAAGTTCCTCATTCTTCAACATCTATTCCTCATGATGATCTCAATGGGGAAGAAGCTAGGAAAACCCACAACACCATTGCTAATATGGTAGCCAAGGTACTAAATATAACCATTCCCCCTAACACTGAGGGTCTTGCTTCTCATCTGGATGAACAAGCTGATGTCATGCACAATGTTGAAACCTTGGAAATGACCTCACAAAAGGACAATGACAAGGGTCAAACTTTTGAAAATAAGGATGGTGGCAATAATGATGATAATGAGGTTCAAAAGAATGATGATGTTGTAAACCTTGATGATTATTCAGATAATGATCTGATCACCAAGTTCAACCCTAGCATAGCCAAAAGGCTCATGACTAGGAAAGGGAAGAAGGAAGCTATGCAAAGTACCCCCAAGAAGAAGGCTGTAACCAAGAACACTCATGTTGGTCCTACCAAAGCATGAAGCAAGGTAGTTCCAAAGAAGAGGAAGGTCCAAACTAGTTCTGAGTCTGAATCTAACTCAGATGATGCTGATGATGTCTCTAACATTCCATCAAAGAAGAAACCAACCACTAGCAATCTTGCTGCTAGTGTTCCTGATGTTCCTATTGACAACATTTCATTTTATTATCCCTCAAGTTTCAATAGATGGAAATATGTATTTCAGAAGAGGCTGGCATTGGAGAGAGAGCTAGATCAGAATGCTCTTGAAGGCAAAGAGATCATGAATCTTATTCATGATGCTGGCTTAATGAAAACAGTCACTCAATTCTCACACTGCTATGAGTTACTTGTCAAAGAAGTCATAGTTAACCTATCTGAAGAATGTGCTGATAGGAAATCAAAGGAGTTTGGCAAGGTTTATGTTAGAGGGAAGTGTGCCACTTTTTATTCAACAACCATCAATAAGTATATGGGAAGATCAGATAGAGCACACCCTGATGTAGCTGTTTCTGACAACAAAGTGTGTCAAGGGATAACAGCCAACCAGGTAAAAAGCTGGCCATCAAAAGGAAAGTTAGTTGCCAGCAAACTGAGTGTGAAGTATGCTATATTGCACAAGATTGGTGCTGCTAATTGGGTGCCCACAAATCATAAGTCAACTGTGGCAACTATCCTTGGGAAGTTTATCTATGTTGTTGGAACCAAGACCAAATTTGACTATGGGACCTATATTTTTTATCAGACCATGAAGCATGCAGGCAGTTATAGTGTCAAAGGCACCATTGCATTCCCCTCTCTTATATGTGGAATTATCTTAACTCAGTATCTCAATATCCTTAAAGAGAATGTCTCTGCAAGCAAGAGAGACATCCCTTTGTCCTTCCATCACAAGCTGTTTCAAGGAACTCATGTTCTTGGCATTGTCATGACATCACCAGAAACATCCAAGGGGAATGCCAAGACAAGAAAAGCTGAGGTTATTGCAATGCTCAAAGAAACTTGCAAGGAGTTGGACACAAGGAAGAAAAGTCTTGAAAACTTGATCAGGTCTCTTGAGCAAGATGAGGATTCTGAATTCACTGAAAATGATGAGGAGAGAAATGATGATGATGGCCAGGATGCTGCATCAGAGGAAGATGTTGCCAGTTTTGAAGAGGCTAGTGATGAAGATTCTAAGGAGGTCAGTTCCAGTTCTGCTGATAGACTGTTGTGTGACTCAGGCTGCTGGTTGCTGAGCTGATGATGGTGTGCTGCTGATGTGATTTTTTTTGTTTCTTTGGTTAGACCTTTGTTTTTTATATGACAACATGAAATATTTTTGATGCTCTTCATGAGAAGTATGTTGTAATAACCCCTAACATGTGTTTCCACACTCATTTTGATCTATGTTATTTTCTTAGTTTGGATCTTAATTTGTGGCTAAAAAGGGGGAGAAGTGGTAGTAACGGCAGGTTTAGGTATGGTTGAATGTGTGTCCCTCACAGGTGGAAAACTTGTTTATTGTTTGTTGTTGCTGTAGTGTGGAATAGGTGTTGCTGCTAATGTGCATGTTTGAAGAGAACATGTTTGCTATTGTGCATGTTTGAACTAAACATGCTTGCAGGTGTTGCTGCTGTGTGAGTTCCTAATAGGAGTAGGAATGTATGTTATAATTGTGTAAGTTTTTGCTGAAGCTACTAAGATGTGTGAGCAAACCTAGCCGTTGTTAGGATTGTGTGTATCTGTAGGATGTTTGCAGAATGTGTGTGTTCCTTGATGGAACTTAGTAGTAGTATAGCTGCTATTAGTTGTGTGACTGCAGGTTATGCAAGTGGTGTTTTAGCTGATGTGGTTTGCATCAGTTGAGGGGGAGTAACACAGGATGTTATACCAGACGTTGTGACATCTGCATTGTAGACTAGCAAGTGGTAGTCTTTGGGTTATGGAGCAGGTGGTTCAGGATGTCATTCTGGATGTCTTGACATCCATTATCCAGAAAAGTCTAGATAAGACTGTGGTGTGTACTGATTGGTAGTTTTAGCTAGTAGCTTTCCTACATGATTAGGAGTATGGTATAAATTGTTCTACTGCTTATTCTCTAATATGATGACAAATTGTTTTAGCCAAAAATTTGCCAAAGGGGTAGTTTGTAGATATTTTTGATTGGCTGCATTTTGTGGCAAAACATTAATGCATGTATGAATGTCATGCCTGATGTTATGACACACATAATAAGTGTACTGCAGGGTAAGATTGGATAGCTAAGAGCCAAGTATGTTGGATGTCATGCTGGATGTTATGACATCAAGCGTATGACATCAGGGCGCGTGTTTTAGTTTTCTGGTATGTTTCTTATATTAGCTCAGGCTATACTTCAGGAAACATTTTAGGAAGCCTAGTTATCTCAGGCGAAATGTCAGGCATTGCTGAAGATATGATGAAATGCCCCTGACCTAATTGGAAGTGCGCAAAGAGGTTTATCTTGGGTAAACCTAATTTCTCCACCAAGGCCCAAGGACAATTTGCTACTATAAATAACAAAAGGATCAATCCTAATTAAGCAGAGCTTCTGGAGAGTGTTTAGAGTGTGTGTAATTGTGAGTGAAGAATTCTGTGTTGTGCAGTGATTCTTCACGTGTGTTTTGGAGTCTTAGGATGTTTGCCAAGCAATTGTCTGTTGTATGATCGCATTGGTTTAGTGTGTCACTCTAAGCTTTTAAGCAAGAGTGATGTGTCTCTTGATCAAAGCTGTGAAGCAAGATCAAGGTGTGTTTGAAGTGTATCTTCATTTTCCATTTGTAACTTTGAATTAGTTGATATCACTGTTGTGATTGAGGGGGATTGAGTTGGTAACTCAGGTCTAGTGGGTTCTAGGCTGAAGTGTCATTGGGTAGGTCTTAAGTGAAGAGTGCAAACTGGTTGTTTGAATCTGAATTAATTCTACTAATAGTGAATTTCCTCCATGGCTTGGTAGCCCCCAGATGTAAGTGTGGTTTTCACTTAACTGGGTGACAAATTACTTGTGTTATTTACTGTTTTATTTACAATTTGTTTCCTAAGTTCTGTAGTCTGTGTTATAGTGGATGTCATAACATCCACTGTTTGGGTACCTAGAATTTCAACTAATAACCCTAAAAACTCACCAAAAGCTACTGAACTCGTGTGCGAAAATGGGGGAGAAGATTTCGATGCTCGAGGACCAAGGTCATCCCACTTTGTGACCGTTGGGCATTATAAGATATGGCGACCGCCGAGCTCCATGCTTGTAAAGTGGGGGTGATCTGGTCTTATTCCCTCTAGCATGTGAACCACTCAAGGCCACCTCATAGTAAACGCCATGGTGGTCGCCAACAGTGTAAACCAATCTCGATTTCTCCTTCTTTCTACTGCTTTTTCTCTGTCTCTTCGCATATGGCTCTGAAGTAACTGAATACCTGAAAACAAACAAAGTACCAATATAACAGGGAAAATCTAAAAGAAAAAAACTAGAAAACATGCATCAATCAAGTCAAATAAGCGATGTAATCTCACGTCATCAAACTCTCCCACACTTGAGCCTTTACTTGTCCTCAAGTAATACTCGTGTAAACAGAAGGAAATAGTGATTCCTACAGTGACTAGGCTATGGACTTTACTTCGAACATGGTCACATTGATAGGTACTAACTCAAAAAACCAAGGATATCATAACAACACACTGCGCATTTTGCAACCATAAGTCTCCTTCCTATATCTACCAATTCGCATCATGTCATTATGCTTAGGCCTAACTTACTCATCTCATTTTTCGTGTCTTTTCATTCAGGCGCAGTCACATTAAGCTCATTATCTTGTACTTGCATGGTGAACGAACTTGTTGGTGATTATGATCCCGCATTTCAACACTTTTTTTCTTTTCCAACACAGATATATAAGCATAATTTTTCCAAGGTTCCTCTACCGTTGGTCCAAATAACCGGGTGAAGGTTACCTGATTTAGAAGGTGGATTCTCTTTTCAAATATTTTGTTACTTATTGATTTTTTTTCTTTTTCAAGATCATTTACCTATTTGCATCGGTTCGTTCACTTAGTAGTAACTTAGATGGTGCTGACTGCTGAAATAAACTACTTAAGACTCAATTTGGAGATGTGAATTTAAGGCCTTTAAATAATGAGTATGTAAAACAATTTCTATAATTAACATACTTACGGTGTCGAGACGATACCGATTGTTTTAGGAATTCTCCCGAGTCTATGTGACCTATTTGTCGCTACTGCGAAAAAAAGAAAGGCCGACAATGACTAACAGAGTCGCCACCTATCGTTATTTATCCCAAAGAAGGGAAAGGAAACGATCGGAAAAACCTGACGAAAACGGGAAAAGACGAGGTCATCGCAACCAAGTCCTAGGTTCGGGAGTCGATTACGCAAGGGGAAGGTATGAGCACCCCTCACGTCCGTCGTACTCGACGGGATCCACGCATTGTTGTCTATCTAAAAGGGTGTGTTAAAACTATCTAACTAAAGGCTCAGGGACAAAAGAAAAAGAAAAGAGAAGTGACTCGGCAGAGCATCGCCGCTCTGTGCCTACGTATTCCCTCGTGCAATGGGAAAGTCAGAGTCAACGTAGTTCGCCTAACTATGGCTAAAGAAGGGGGGAAGGTTGCTCGCCGAGACATCGCGTCTCGTGCCTACGTACTTTCGTCTGGTACGAAAGATCAGAGCAAACGTAGTTCAGGTTTACGAGAACACAGGCTGTTCAAAAGTTTACCCGAGTAGGGTTAACAAGCAGTTCTAGTAGTTGGTGTATGCAGCTCGACCATTGGAGAATTAGGCGTTACTGTTTGCGATAGGACTGAAAGTTAACAAAACTCTTGTTTATGAAAAAGGTTTTCCTGATTAAGATCCCGAAGGATAAAAAAGTTTGAAGTGTTTTTGTGTTTTTTGAAGGAAGAAGTGTTTTGAACTTGGTTTGTGACTCATGTTGCACTAAAGACTATGATCTAGGAGCGAATGCTTCGTATATCGTCCGAAGGACATACACTAACATTCTAGATAATTGAGAGGTAACCACCCAATCATCATTTCCCAAATGGCTTAAGGCTCGTAGCGTGCAATAGTTGTCAAGCTTTATTAAGTTGATTGAATTTGTTTGAAGATGAGAAGAGAAAGAGACCAACTAAGGGGGACTAGACCAAACCCTAAAAGTTGTCATGCAAGGTGCACCTAAAGTCGGGATTACAAAATGGAAATCTCTACCTAATGTTATCATGCATGGTTGGAACCCTAATGTCTATCACACTCCAACTTAAACAAGATGGAATGGAAATCCTAAGGGAAGAAACAAACAAAGGAAGAAGAAAGAAAACATGCACAAGAATACAAACATGGAAGACAAGGATGCAATGCAAGTGAGGGAGGAAATATGTGTGGGGCTGGAGCCTCCACAAGCTCATCTCAACCTCAAGCCATAGTATGAATAAATGCAAGATAAAAGGAGAAGAAGATGCATAAAAACACAAGTAACAAAAACAATGAGAAGAAGTCCTCATGGATTCATTACTTTAGGCAAGCTTCAGGTTCCTCCTCAGGAGGAACCAAGCAACCTTAAATAGTATTCCAAAGTCATAGGACAGAATAGGGGATGAGGAGAAGAGATCTCAAAATCTAAAGCAAAACATCACAAGCAAATGCAAACAACCATATCAAAGGATGCAAACAAACACCACATATGGAAACACAATGTGCAAACATGAAAGTATGAGATCAAATGAACAACTTATGCACAAGGTAAAGACCTATGAATTGGCACACAAGACCTATAACAAGCCCCTGACATGAAACAATCAAAATAAGGTTCATCAATAATGCACAACCAAGCTTTTGGAAGCAAAACAAAACAAGTACACCAGCAAAGATGCATAAACATGAAGCAACTTGCAAAATACATGAAAAATATTAAAATGCATCAAAAAATGCCAAATAAAATCTCAAGGTACCCCCAAGGTATTAGGAACCAGGGGTAAAAAGGGAGATTGAAAATAAAAAGGAAAGTGCCTCAACAGAGGGTAAACACCAAGAATGTCCCAAACTAAGGCAAAGATGGAGAGGGAATAAAAGGCAATTCAAACTACATGGAAACATCACCTAAAAATCATGAAAAAAATATCCAAAGATCAATCAACATGTTAATGCAATGCTCAAAAATATTCATGCAAAAATGAGAAGTTTAAAACTAGAAATAAAATCAAGAAAGAACAAGGCTACAATTTAAATCAATGTGAATACGATGAATATAAACAATATTGAGCTTGATTATTTTATTTTAATTGTTATGCATATGTATAAATTGTGGGTCATTCATTCATACTCTCTTAACTTAGTTTCTTAGAAGTGAAGAAACTAAAATTTTGGCAATGGAGAAAAATAAAAATTTAGAAATGATATACATCTATTATACCATAATACAATGTGATTATCGTGAATACAAATAACATTGAGATTAAATATTTAATATTAGTGATTACCCAGGAAGATATAATATATTTGTCATCCATTTATAGTCTTTTAACTATGTGGCTTAGTGACGAAGAAACATGAAATTTAGTGACGGAGTAAAAACATATTGAATATATTTACATATAATTTACCATATTTCAATGTGAAAATGCTAAATATCAATTAGCTTTAGCTTGATTAGATATTTTAATTTTTACCTATATTACAAAAAATATATGTCATGGATTATAGTCTTTAAACTTTGTTTTTTAGTGGGGAAAAAACCTAAAAAATTTTGATCGAGTAGAAAAATAAAATGTATTTAATTTTTTACATCTAGTATAGTCTATTATGTTTGTTGTCTAGTGATTAAAAAACCAAAAACATTGGGATGGTGAAGAAAAATATTGGATATTTTTAGATGTAATACACCGTAAGTCAATGTGAATACGATGAATATAAACAATATTGAGCTTGATTATTTTATTTTAATTGTTATGCATATGTATAAATTGTGGGTCATTCATTCGTAGTCTCTAAACCTAGTTTCTTAGAAGTGAAGAAACCAAAATTTTGACAGTGGAGAAAAATATAAATTCATAAATGTTATACATCTATTATACCATAATACAATGTGATTATCGTGACTACAAATAAAATTGGGCTTAAATATATAATATTAGTGATTAACCAGGAAGATATAATATATTTGTCATCCATTTATAGTCTTTTAACTATGTGGCTTAGTGACGAAGAAACATGAAATTTAGTGACGGAGAAAAAACATATTGAATATATTTACATTTAATTTACTATAATTCAATGTGAAAATGGTAAATTTAAATTAGCTTTAGCTTGATTAATTATTTTAATTTTTACCTATATTACAAAAAATATATGTCATGGATTATAGACTTTTAACTTTGTTTTTTAGTGGGGAAAAAACCTAAAAAATTTTGATCGAGTAGAAAAATATAATGTAATTAATTTTTTACATCTACTATAGTCTAATATGTTTGTTGCTTAGAGATTAAAAAACCAAAAACTTTGGGATGGTAAAGAAAAATATTGGATATTTTTAGATGTAATACACCATAAGTCAATGTGAATACGATGAATATAAACAATATTGAGCTTGATTATTTTATTTAAATTGTTATGCATATGTATAAATTGTGGGTCATTCAATCGTAATCTCTTAACTTAGTTTCTTAGAAGTGAAGAAACCAAAATTTTGGCAATGGAGAAAAATAAAATTTAGAAATGATATACATCTATTATACCATAATACAATGTGATTATCATGAATACAAATAACATTGAGATTAAATACTTAATATTAGGGATTACCTAAGAAGATATAATATATTTGTCATCCATTTATAGTCTTTTAACTATGTGGCTTAGTGACGAAGAAACATGAGATTTAGTGACGGAGAAAAAATATATTGAATATATTTACATATAATTTACCCTAATTCAATGTGAAAATGGTAAATTTCAATTAACTTTAGCTTGATTAATTATTTTAATTTTTACCTATATTAAAAAAAATAAATGTCATGGATTATAGTCTTTTAACTTTGTTTTTTAGTGGAGAAAAAACCTAAAAAATTTTGATCGAGTAGAAAAATAAAATGTAAATAATTTTTTACATCTACTATAGTCTATTATGTTTGTTGCTTAGTGATTAAAAAACCAATAACTTTGGGATGGTTAAGAAAAATATTGGATATTTTTAGATGTAATACACCGTAAGTCAATGTGAATACGATGAATATGAACAATATTCAGCTTGATTATTTTATTTTAATTGTTATGCATATGTATAAATTGTGGGTCATTCATTCGTAGTCTCTTAACTTAGTTTCTTAGAAGTGAAGAAACCAAAATTTTGGCAATGGAGAAAAATAAAAATTTAGAAATGATATACATCTATTATACCATAATACAATGTGATTATCGTGAATACAAATAACATTGAGATTAAATATTTAATATTAGTGATTACCCAGGAAGATATAATATATTTGTCATCCATTTATAGTCTTTTAACTATGTGGCTTAGTGACGAAGAAACATGAAATTTAGTGACGGAGTAAAAACATATTGAATATATTTACATATAATTTACCATATTTCAATGTGAAAATGCTAAATTTCAATTAGCTTTAGCTTGATTAGATATTTTAATTTTTACCTATATTACAAAAAATATATGTCATGGATTATAGTCTTTTAACTTTGTTTTTTAGTGGGGAAAAAACCTAAAAAATTTTGATCGAGTAGAAAAATAAAATGTATTTAATTTTTTACATCTACTATAGTCTATTATGTTTGTTGTCTAGTGATTAAAAAACCAAAAACATTGGGATGGTGAAGAAAAATATTGGATATTTTTAGATGTAATACACCGTAAGTCAATGTGAATACGATGAATATAAACAATATTGAGCTTGATTATTTTATTTTAATTGTTATGCATATGTATAAATTGTGGGTCATTCATTCGAAGTCTCTAAACCTAGTTTCTTAGAAGTGAAGAAACCAAAATTTTGACAGTGGAGAAAAATATAAATTCATAAATGTTATACATCTATTATACCATAATACAATGTAATTATCATGACTACAAATAAAATTGGGCTTAAATATATAATATTAGTGATTAACCAGGAAGATATAATATATTTGTCATCCATTTATAGTCTTTTAACTATGTGGCTTAGTGACGAAGAAAAATGAAATTTAGTGACGGAGAAAAAACATATTGAATATATTTACATTTAATTTACTATAATTCAATGTGAAAATGGTAAATTTAAATTAGCTTTAGCTTGATTAATTATTTTAATTTTTACCTATATTACAAAAAATATATGTCATGGATTATAGTCTTTTAACTTTGTTTTTTAGTGGGGAAAAAACCTAAACAATTTTGATCGAGTAGAAAAATATAATGTAATTAATTTTTTACATCAACTATAGTCTAATATGTTTGTTACTTAGAGATTAAAAAACCAAAAACTTTGGGATGGTAAAGAAAAATATTGGATATTTTTAGATGTAATACACCATAAGTCAATGTGAATACGATGAATATAAACAATATTGAGCTTGATTATTTTATTTAAATTGTATGCATATGTATAAATTGTGGGTCATTCAATCGTAATCTCTTAACTTAGTTTCTTAGAAGTGAAGAAACCAAAATTTTGGCAATGGAGAAAAATAAAATTTAGAAATGATATACATCTATTATACCATAATACAATGTGATTATCATGAATACAAATAACATTGAGATTAAATACTTAATATTAGGGATTACCTAAGAAGATATAATATATTTGTCATCCATTTATAGTCTTTTAACTATGTGGCTTAGTGACGAAGAAACATGAGATTTAGTGACGGAGAAAAAATATATTGAATATATTTACATATAATTTACCCTAATTCAATGTGAAAATGGTAAATTTCAATTAACTTTAGCTTGATTAATTATTTTAATTTTTACCTATATTAAAAAAAATAAATGTCATGGATTATAGTCTTTTAACTTTGTTTTTTAGTGGAGAAAAAACCTAAAAAATTTTGATCGAGTAGAAAAATAAAATGTAAATAATTTTTTACATCTACTATAGTCTATTATGTTTGTTGCTTAGTGATTAAAAAACCAATAACTTTGGGATGGTTAAGAAAAATATTGGATATTTTTAGATGTAATACACCGTAAGTCAATGTGAATACGATGAATATGAACAATATTCAGCTTGATTATTTTATTTTAATTGTTATGCATATGTATAAATTGTGGGTCATTCATTCGTAGTCTCTTAACTTAGTTTCTTAGAAGTGAAGAAACCAAAATTTTGGCAATGGAGAAAAATAAAAATTTAGAAATGATATACATCTATTATACCATAATACAATGTGATTATCGTGAATACAAATAACATTGAGATAAAATATTTAATATTAGTGATTACCCAGGAAGATATAATATATTTGTCATCCATTTATAGTCTTTTAACTATGTGGCTTAGTGACGAAGAAACATGAAATTTAGTGACGGAGTAAAAACATATTGAATATATTTACATATAATTTACCATATTTCAATGTGAAAATGCTAAATATCAATTAGCTTTAGCTTGATTAGATATTTTAATTTTTACCTATATTACAAAAAATATATGTCATGGATTATAGTCTTTTAACTTTGTTTTTTAGTGGGGAAAAAACCTAAAAAATTTTGATCGAGTAGAAAAATAAAATGTATTTAATTTTTTACATCTAGTATAGTCTATTATGTTTGTTGTCTAGTGATTAAAAAACCAAAAACATTGGGATGGTGAAGAAAAATATTGGATATTTTTAGATGTAATACACCGTAAGTCAATGTGAATACGATGAATATAAACAATATTAAGCTTGATTATTTTATTTTAATTGTTATGCATATGTATAAATTGTGGGTCATTCATTCGTAGTCTCTAAACCTAGTTTCTTAGAAGTGAAGAAACCAAAATTTTGACAGTGGAGAAAAATATAAATTCATAAATGTTATACATCTATTATACCATAATACAATGTGATTATCGTGACTACAAATAAAATTGGGCTTAAATATATAATATTAGTGATTAACCAGGAAGATATAATATATTTGTCATCCATTTATAGTCTTTTAACTATGTGGCTTAGTGACGAAGAAACATGAAATTTAGTGACGGAGAAAAAACATATTGAATATATTTACATTTAATTTACTATAATTCAATGTGAAAATGGTAAATTTAAATTAGGTTTAGCTTGATTAATTATTTTAATTTTTACCTATATTACAAAAAATATATGTCATGGATTATAGTCTTTTAACTTTGTTTTTTAGTGGGGAAAAAACCTAAAAAAGTTTGATCGAGTAGAAAAATATAATGTAATTAATTTTTTACATCAACTATAGTCTAATATGTTTGTTGCTTAGAGATTAAAAAACCAAAAACTTTGGGATGGTAAAGAAAAATATTGGATATTTTTAGATGTAATACACCATAAGTCAATGTGAATACGATGAATATAAACAATATTGAGCTTGATTATTTTATTTAAATTGTTATGCATATGTATAAATTGTGGGTCATTCAATCGTAATCTCTTAACTTAGTTTCTTAGAAGTGAAGAAACCAAAATTTTGGCAATGGAGAAAAATAAAATTTAGAAATAATATACATCTATTTTACCATAATACAATGTGATTATCATGAATACAAATAACATTGAGATTAAATACTTAATATTAGGGATTACCTAAGAAGATATAATATATTTGTCATCCATTTATAGTCTTTTAACTATGTGGCTTAGTGACGAAGAAACATGAGATTTAGTGACGGAGAAAAAATATATTTAATATATTTACATATAATTTACCGTAATTCAATGTGAAAATGGTAAATTTCAATTAACTTTAGCTTGATTAATTATTTTAATTTTTACCTATATTAAAAAAAACAAATGTCATGGATTATAGTCTTTTAACTTTGTTTTTTAGTGGAGAAAAAACCTAAAAAATTTTGATCGAGTAGAAAAATAAAATGTAAATAATTTTTTACATCTACTATAGTCTATTATGTTTGTTGCTTAGTGATTAAAAAACCAATAACTTTGGGATGGTTAAGAAAAATATTGGATATTTTTAGATGTAATACACCGTAAGTCAATGTGAATACGATGAATATGAACAATATTCAGCTTGATTATTTTATTTTAATTGTTATGCATATGTATAAATTGTGGGTCATTCATTCGTAGTCTCTTAACTTAGTTTCTTAGAAGTGAAGAAACCAAAATTTTGGAAATGGAGAAAAATAAAAATTTAGAAATGATATACATCTATTATTCCATAATACAATGTGATTATCGTGAATACAAATAACATTGAGATTAAATATTTAATATTAGTGATTACCCAGGAAGATATAATATATTTGTCATCCATTTATAGTCTTTTAACTATGTGGCTTAGTGACAAAGAAACATGAAATTTAGTGACGGAGTAAAAACATATTGAATATATTTACATATAATTTACCATATTTCAATGTGAAAATGCTAAATTTCAATTAGCTTTAGCTTGATTAGATATTTTAATTTTTACCTATATTACAAAAAATATATGTCATGGATTATAGTCTTTTAACTTTGTTTTTTAGTGGGGAAAAAACCTAAAAAATTTTGATCGAGTAGAAAAATAAAATGTATTTAATTTTTTACATCTACTATAGTCTATTATGTTTGCTGTCTAGTGATTAAAAAACCAAAAACATTGGGATGGTGAAGAAAAATATTGGATATTTTTAGATGTAATACACCGTAAGTCAATGTGAATACGATGAATATAAACAATATTGAGCTTGATTATTTTATTTTAATTGTTATGCATATGTATAAATTGTGGGTCATTCATTCGTAGTCTCTAAACCTAGTTTCTTAGAAGTGAAGAAACCAAAATTTTGGCAATGGAGAAAAATATAAATTCATAAATGTTATACATCTATTATACCATAATACAATGTGATTATCGTGACTACAAATAAAATTGGGCTTAAATATATAATATTAGTGATTAACCAGGAAGATATAATATATTTGTCATCCATTTATAGTCTTTTAACTATGTGGCTTAGTGACGAAGA
Source organism: Lathyrus sativus (assembly GCA_963859935.3). NCBI lineage: Eukaryota > Viridiplantae > Streptophyta > Magnoliopsida > Fabales > Fabaceae > Lathyrus > Lathyrus sativus. Next base: position 16,634,826 of record OZ012738.1, on the reverse strand, counting down.
AACATGAGATTTAGTGACGGAGAAAAAATATATTGAATATATTTACATATAATTTACCCTAATTCGATGTGAAAATGGTAAATTTCAATTAACTTTAGCTTGATTAATTATTTTAATTTTTACCTATATTAAAAAAAATAAATGTCATGGATTATAGTCTTTTAACTTTGTTTTTTAGTGGAGAAAAAACCTAAAAAATTTTGATCGAGTAGAAAAATAAAATGTAAATAATTTTTTACATCTACTATAGTCTATTATGTTTGTTGCTTAGAGATTAAAAAACCAATAACTTTGGGATGGTTAAGAAAAATATTGGATATTTTTAGATGTAATACACCGTAAGTCAATGTGAATACGATGAATATGAACAATATTCAGCTTGATTATTTTATTTTAATTGTTATGCATATGTATAAATTGTGGGTCATTCATTCGTAGTCTCTTAACTTAGTTTCTTAGAAGTGAAGAAACCAAAATTTTGGCAATGGAGAAAAATAAAAATTTAGAAATGATATACATCTATTATACCATAATACAATGTGATTATCGTGAATACAAATAACATTGAGATTAAATATTTAATATTAGTGATTACCCAGGAAGATATAATATATTTGTCATCCATTTATAGTCTTTTAACTATGTGGCTTAGTGACGAAGAAACATGAAATTTAGTGACGGAGTAAAAACATATTGAATATATTTACATATAATTTTCCATATTTCAATGTGAAAATGCTAAATTTCAATTAGCTTTAGCTTGATTAGATATTTTAATTTTTACCTATATTACAAAAAATAAATGTCATGGATTATAGTCTTTTAACTTTGTTTTTTAGTGGGGAAAAAACCTAAAAAATTTTGATCGAGTAGAAAAATAAAATGTATTTAATTTTTTACATCTACTATAGTCTATTATGTTTGTTGTCTAGTGATTAAAAAACCAAAAACATTGGGATGGTGAAGAAAAATATTGGATATTTTTAGATGTAATACACCGTAAGTCAATGTGAATACGATGAATATGAACAATATTCAGCTTGATTATTTTATTTTAATTGTTGTGCATATGTATAAATTGTGGGTCATTCATTCGTAGTCTCTAAACCTAGTTTCTTAGAAGTGAAGAAACCAAAATTTTGACAGTGGAAAAAAATATAAATTCATAAATGTTATACATCTATTATACCATAATACAATGTGATTATCGTGACTACAAATAAAATTGGGATTAAATATATAATATTAGTGATTACCCAGGAAGATATAATATATTTGTCATCCATTTATAGTCTTTTAACTATGTGGCTTAGTGACGAAGAAACATGAGATTTAGTGACGGAGAAAAAATATATTGAATATATTTACATATAATTTACCCTAATTCAATGTGAAAATGGTAAATTTCAATTAACTTTAGCTTGATGAATTATTTTAATTTTTACCTATATTAAAAAAAATAAATGTCATGGATTATAGTCTTTTAACTTTGTTTTTTAGTGGAGAAAAAACCTAAAAAATTTTGATCGAGTAGAAAAATAAAATGTAAATAATTTTTTACATCTACTATAGTCTATTATGTTTGTTGCTTAGTGATTAAAAAACCAATAACTTTAAGATGGTTAAGAAAAATATTGGATATTTTTAGATGTAAAACACCGTAAGTCAATGTGAATACGATGAATATAAACAATATTCAGCTTGATTATATTATTTTAATTGTTATGCATATGTATAAATTGTGGGTCATTCATTCGTAGTCGCTTAACTTAGTTTCTTAGAAGTGTATAAACCAAAATTTTGGCAATGGAGAAAAATTAAAATTTAGAAATGATATACATCTATTATACCATAATACAATGTGATTATCGTGAATACAAATAACATTGAGATTAAATAGTTAATATTAGTGATTACCCAAGAAGATATAATATAATTGTCATCGATTTATAGTCTTTTAACTATGTGCCTTAGTGACTAAGAAACATGAAATTTAGTGACGGAGAAAAAATATATTGAATATATTTACATATAACTTACCATAATTCAATGTGAAAATGGTAAATTTCAATTATCTTTAGCTTGATTAATTATTTAAATTTATACCTATATTACAAAAAATAAATGTCATGGATTATAGTCTTTTAACTTTGTTTTTTAGTGGAGAAAAAACCTACAAAATTTTGATCGAGTAGAAAAATAAAATGTAAATAATTTTTTACATCTACTATAGTCTATTATGTTTGTTGCTTAGTGATTAAAAAACCAATAACTTTAAGATGGTTAAGAAAAATATTGGATATTTTTAGATGTAATACACCGTAAGTCAATGTGAATACGATGAATATAAACAATATTCAGCTTGATTATTTTATTTTAATTGTTATGCATATGTATAAATTGTGGGTCATTCATTCGTAGTCTCTTAACTTAGTTTCTTAGAAGTGAAGAAACCAAAATTTTGGCAATGGAGAAAAATAAAAATTTAGAAATGATATACATCTATTATACCATAATACAATGTGATTATCGTGAATACAAATAACATTGAGATTAAATATTTAATATTAGTGATTACTCAAGAAGATATAATATATTTGTCATCCATTTATAGTCTTTTAACTATGTGACTTAGTGACGAAGAAACATGAAATTTAGTGACGGAGTAAAAACATATTGAATATATTTACATATAATTTACCATAATTCAATGTGAAAATGGTAAATTTCAATTATCTTTAGCTTGATTAATTATTTAAATTTTTACCTATATTACAAAAAATAAATGTCATGGATTATAGTCTTTTAACTTTGTTTTTTAGGGGAGAAAAAACCTAAAAAATTTTGATCGAGTAGAAAAATAAAATGTAAATAATTTTTTACATCTACTATAGTCTATTATGTTTGTTGCTTAGTGATTAAAAAACCAACAACTTTAAGATGGTTAAGAAAAATATTGGATATTTTTAGATGTAATACACCGTAAGTCAATGTGAATACGATGAATATAAACAATATTCAGCTTGATTATTTTATTTTAATTGTTATGCATATGTATAAATTGTGGGTCATTCATTCGTAGTCTCTTAACTTAGTTTCTTAGAAGTGAAGAAACCAAAATTTTGGCAATGGAGAAAAATAAAAATTTAGAAATGATATACATCTATTATACCATAATACAATGTGATTATCGTGAATACAAATAACATTGAGATTATATATTTAATATTAGGGATTACCCAAGAAGATATAGTATATTTGTCATCAACTTATAGTCTTTTATCTATGTGCCTTAGTGACTAAGAAACATGAAATTTAGGGACGGAGAAAAAATATATTGAATATATTTACATATAATTTACCATAATTCAATGTGAAATGGAAAATTTCAATTGACTTTCGCTTGATTAATTATTTTAATTTTTACCTATATTACAAAAAATAAATGTCATGGATTCTAGTCTTTTAACTTTGTTTTTTAGTGGAGAAAAAACCTAAAAAATTTTGATCGAGTAGAAAAACAAAATGTAAATAATTTTTTACATCTACTATAGTCTATTATGTTTGTTGCTTAGTGATTAAAAAACCAATAACTTTAAGATGGTTAAGAAAAATATTGGATATTTTTAGATGCAATACACCGTAAGTCAATGTGAATACGATGAATATAAACAATATTCAGCTTGATTATTTTATTTTAATTTTTATGCATATGTATAAATTGTGGGTCATTCATTCGTAGTCTCTTAACTTAGTTTCTTAGAAGTGAAGAAAACAAAATTTTGGCAATGGAGAAAAATAAAAATTTAGAAATGATATACATCTATTATACCATAATACAATGTGATTATCGTGAATACAAATAACATTGAGATTATATATTTAATATTAGGGATTACCCAAGAAGATATAATATATTTGTCATCCATTTATAGTCTTTTAACTATGTGGCTTAGTGACTAAGAAACATGAAATTTAGTGACGGAGGAAAAATATATTGAATATATTTACATATAATTTACCATAATTCAATGTGAAAATGGTAAATTTCAATTATCTTTAGCTTGATTAATTATTTAAATTTTTACCTATATTACAAAAAATAAATGTCATGGATTATAGTCTTTTAACTTTGTTTTTTAGTGGAGAAAAAACCTACAAAATTTTGATCGAGTAGAAAAATAAAATGTAAATAATTTTTTACATCTACTATAGTCTATTATGTTTGTTGCTTAGTGATTAAAAAACCAATAACTTTAAGATGGTTAAGAAAAATATTGGATATTTTTAGATGTAATACACCGTAAGTCAATGTGAATACGATGAATATAAACAATATTCAACTTGATTATTTTATTTTAATTGTTATGCATATGTATAAATTGTGGGTCATTCATTCGTAGTCTCTTAACTTAGTTTCTTAGAAGTGAAGAAACCAAAATTTTGGCAATGGAGAAAAATAAAAATTTAGAAATGATATACATCTATTATACCATAATACAATGTGATTATCGTGAATACAAATAACATTGAGATTAAATATTTAATATTAGTGATTACCCAAGAAGATATAATATATTTATCATCCATTTATAGTCTTTTAACTATGTGACTTAGTGACGAAGAAACATGAAATTTAGTGACGGAGTAAAAACATATTGAATATATTTACATATAATTTACCATAATTCAATGTGAAAATGGTAAATTTCAATTATCTTTAGCTTGATTAATTATTTAAATTTTTACCTATATTACAAAAAATAAATGTCATGGATTATAGTCTTTTAACTTTGTTTTTTAGTGGAGAAAAAACCTAAAAAATTTTGATCGAGTAGAAAAATAAAATGTAAATAATTTTTTACATCTACTATAGTCTATTATGTTTGTTGCTTGGTGATTAAAAAACCAATAACTTTAAGATGGTTAAGAAAAATATTGGATATTTTTAGATGTAATACACCGTAAGTCAATGTGAATACGATGAATATAAACAATATTCAGCTTGATTATTTTATTTTAATTGTTATGCATATGTATAAATTGTGGGTCATTCATTCGTAGTCTCTTAACTTAGTTTCTTAGAAGTGAAGAAACCAAAATTTTGGCAATGGAGAAAAATAAAAATTTAGAAATGATATACATCTATTATACCATAATACAATGTGATTATCGTGAATATAAATAACATTGAGATTAAATATTTAATATTAGTGATTACTCAAGAAGATATAATATATTTGTCATCCATTTATAGTCTTTTAACTATGTGACTTAGTGACGAAGAAACAAGAAATTTAGTGACGGAGTAAAAACATATTGAATATATTTACATATAATTTACCATAATTCAATGTGAAAATGGTAAATTTCAATTATCTTTAGCTTGATTAATTATTTAAATTTTTACCTATATTACAAAAAATAAATGTCATGGATTATAGTCTTTTAACTTTGTTTTTTAGTGGAGAAAAAACCTAAAAAATTTTGATCGAGTAGAAAAATAAAATGTAAATAATTTTTTACATCTACTATAGTCTATTATGTTTGTTTCTTAGTGATTAAAAAACCAATAACTTTAAGATGGTTAAGAAAAATATTGGATATTTTTAGATGTAATACACCGTAAGTCAATGTGAATACGATGAATATAAACAATATTCAGCTTGATTATTTTATTTTAATTGTTATGCATATGTATAAATTGTGGGTCATTCATTCGTAGTCGCTTAACTTAGTTTCTTAGAAGTGTATAAACCAAAATTTTGGCAATGGAGAAAAATAAAAATTTAGAAATGATATACATCTATTATACCATAATACAATGTGATTATCGTGAATACAAATAACATTGAGATTAAATATTTAATATTAGTGATTACCCAAGAAGATATAATATAATTGTCATCGATTTATAGTCTTTTAACTATGTGCCTTAGTGACTAAGAAACATGAAATTTAGTGACGGAGAAAAAATATATTGAATATATTTACATATAACTTACCATAATTCAATGTGAAAATGGTAAATTTCAATTATCTTTAGCTTGATTAATTATTTAAATTTTTACCTATATTACAAAAAATAAATGTCATGGATTAGAGTCTTTTAACTTTGTTTTTTAGTGGAGAAAAAACCTAAAAAATTTTGATCGAGTAGAAAAATAAAATGTAAATAATTTTTTACATCTACTATAGTCTATTATGTTTGTTGCTTAGTGATTAAAAAACCAATAACTTTAAGATGGTTAAGAAAAATATTGGATATTTTTAGATGTAATACACCGTAAGTCAATGTGAATACGATGAATATAAACAATATTCAGCTTGATTATTTTATTTTAATTGTTATGCATATGTATAAATTGTGGGTCATTCATTCGTAGTCTCTTAACTTAGTTTCTTAGAAGTGAAGAAACCAAAATTTTGGCAATGGAGAAAAATAAAAATTTAGAAATGATATACATCTATTATACCATAATACAATGTGATTATCGTGAATACAAATAACATTGAGATTAAATATTTAATATTAGTGATTACTCAAGAAGATATAATATATTTGTCATCCATTTATAGTCTTTTAACTATGTGACTTAGTGACGAAGAAACATGAAATTTAGTGACGGAGTAAAAACATATTGAATATATTTACATATAATTTACCATAATTCAATGTGAAAATGGTAAATTTCAATTATCTTTAGCTTGATTAATTATTTAAATTTTTACCTATATTACAAAAAATAAATGTCATGGATTATAGTCTTTTAACTTTGTTTTTTAGGGGAGAAAAAACCTAAAAAATTTTGATCGAGTAGAAAAATAAAATGTAAATAATTTTTTACATCTACTATAGTCTATTATGTTTGTTGCTTAGTGATTAAAAAACCAACAACTTTAAGATGGTTAAGAAAAATATTGGATATTTTTAGATGTAATACACCGTAAGTCAATGTGAATACGATGAATATAAACAATATTCAGCTTGATTATTTTATTTTAATTGTTATGCATATGTATAAATTGTGGGTCATTCATTCGTAGTCTCTTAACTTAGTTTCTTAGAAGTGAAGAAACCAAAATTTTGGCAATGGAGAAAAATAAAAATTTAGAAATGATATACATCTATTATACCATAATACAATGTGATTATCGTGAATACAAATAACATTGAGATTATATATTTAATATTAGGGATTACCCAAGAAGATATAGTATATTTGTCATCAACTTATAGTCTTTTATCTATGTGCCTTAGTGACTAAGAAACATGAAATTTAGGGACGGAGAAAAAATATATTGAATATATTTACATATAATTTACCATAATTCAATGTGAAATGGAAAATTTCAATTGACTTTCGCTTGATTAATTATTTTAATTTTTACCTATATTACAAAAAATAAATGTCATGGATTCTAGTCTTTTAACTTTGTTTTTTAGTGGAGAAAAAACCTAAAAAATTTTGATCGAGTAGAAAAACAAAATGTAAATAATTTTTTACATCTACTATAGTCTATTATGTTTGTTGCTTAGTGATTAAAAAACCAATAACTTTAAGATGGTTAAGAAAAATATTGGATATTTTTAGATGCAATACACCGTAAGTCAATGTGAATACGATGAATATAAACAATATTCAGCTTGATTATTTTATTTTAATTTTTATGCATATGTATAAATTGTGGGTCATTCATTCGTAGTCTCTTAACTTAGTTTCTTAGAAGTGAAGAAAACAAAATTTTGGCAATGGAGAAAAATAAAAATTTAGAAATGATATACATCTATTATACCATAATACAATGTGATTATCGTGAATACAAATAACATTGAGATTATATATTTAATATTAGGGATTACCCAAGAAGATATAATATATTTGTCATCCATTTATAGTCTTTTAACTATGTGGCTTAGTGACTAAGAAACATGAAATTTAGTGACGGAGGAAAAATATATTGAATATATTTACATATAATTTACCATAATTCAATGTGAAAATGGTAAATTTCAATTATCTTTAGCTTGATTAATTATTTAAATTTTTACCTATATTACAAAAAATAAATGTCATGGATTATAGTCTTTTAACTTTGTTTTTTAGTGGAGAAAAAACCTACAAAATTTTGATCGAGTAGAAAAATAAAATGTAAATAATTTTTTACATCTACTATAGTCTATTATGTTTGTTGCTTAGTGATTAAAAAACCAATAACTTTAAGATGGTTAAGAAAAATATTGGATATTTTTAGATGTAATACACCGTAAGTCAATGTGAATACGATGAATATAAACAATATTCAACTTGATTATTTTATTTTAATTGTTATGCATATGTATAAATTGTGGGTCATTCATTCGTAGTCTCTTAACTTAGTTTCTTAGAAGTGAAGAAACCAAAATTTTGGCAATGGAGAAAAATAAAAATTTAGAAATGATATACATCTATTATACCATAATACAATGTGATTATCGTGAATACAAATAACATTGAGATTAAATATTTAATATTAGTGATTACCCAAGAAGATATAATATATTTATCATCCATTTATAGTCTTTTAACTATGTGACTTAGTGACGAAGAAACATGAAATTTAGTGACGGAGTAAAAACATATTGAATATATTTACATATAATTTACCATAATTCAATGTGAAAATGGTAAATTTCAATTATCTTTAGCTTGATTAATTATTTAAATTTTTACCTATATTACAAAAAATAAATGTCATGGATTATAGTCTTTTAACTTTGTTTTTTAGTGGAGAAAAAACCTAAAAAATTTTGATCGAGTAGAAAAATAAAATGTAAATAATTTTTTACATCTACTATAGTCTATTATGTTTGTTGCTTGGTGATTAAAAAACCAATAACTTTAAGATGGTTAAGAAAAATATTGGATATTTTTAGATGTAATACACCGTAAGTCAATGTGAATACGATGAATATAAACAATATTCAGCTTGATTATTTTATTTTAATTGTTATGCATATGTATAAATTGTGGGTCATTCATTCGTAGTCTCTTAACTTAGTTTCTTAGAAGTGAAGAAACCAAAATTTTGGCAATGGAGAAAAATAAAAATTTAGAAATGATATACATCTATTATACCATAATACAATGTGATTATCGTGAATATAAATAACATTGAGATTAAATATTTAATATTAGTGATTACTCAAGAAGATATAATATATTTGTCATCCATTTATAGTCTTTTAACTATGTGACTTAGTGACGAAGAAACAAGAAATTTAGTGACGGAGTAAAAACATATTGAATATATTTACATATAATTTACCATAATTCAATGTGAAAATGGTAAATTTCAATTATCTTTAGCTTGATTAATTATTTAAATTTTTACCTATATTACAAAAAATAAATGTCATGGATTATAGTCTTTTAACTTTGTTTTTTAGTGGAGAAAAAACCTAAAAAATTTTGATCGAGTAGAAAAATAAAATGTAAATAATTTTTTACATCTACTATAGTCTATTATGTTTGTTTCTTAGTGATTAAAAAACCAATAACTTTAAGATGGTTAAGAAAAATATTGGATATTTTTAGATGTAATACACCGTAAGTCAATGTGAATACGATGAATATAAACAATATTCAGCTTGATTATTTTATTTTAATTGTTATGCATATGTATAAATTGTGGGTCATTCATTCGTAGTCTCTTAACTTAGTTTCTTAGAAGTGAAGAAACCAAAATTTTGGCAATGGAGAAAAATAAAAATTTAGAAATGATATACATCTATTATACCATAATACAATGTGATTATCGTGAATATAAATAACATTGAGATTAAATATTTAATATTAGTGATTACTCAAGAAGATATAATATATTTGTCATCCATTTATAGTCTTTTAACTATGTGACTTAGTGACGAAGAAACATGAAATTTAGTGACGGAGTAAAAACATATTGAATATATTTACATATAATTTACCATAATTCAATGTGAAAATGGTAAATTTCAATTATCTTTAGCATGATTAATTATTTAAATTTTTACCTATATTACAAAAAATAAATGTCATGGATTAGAGTCTTTTAACTTTGTTTTTTAGTGGAGAAAAAACCTAAAAAATTTTGATCGAGTAGAAAAATAAAATGTAAATAATTTTTTACATCTACTATAGTCTATTATGTTTGTTGATTAGTGATTAAAAAACCAATAACTTTAAGATGGTTAAGAAAAATATTGGATATTTTTAGATGTAATACACCGTAAGTCAATGTGAATACGATGAATATAAACAATATTCAGCTTGATTATTTTATTTTAATTGTTATGCATATGTATAAATTGTGGGTCATTCATTCGTAGTCTCTTAACTTAGTTTCTTAGAAGTGAAGAAACCAAAATTTTGGCAATGGAGAAAAATAAAAATTTAGAAATGATATACATCTATTATACCATAATACAATGTGGTTATCATGAATACAAATAACATTGAGATTATATATTTAATATTAGGGATTACCCAAGAAGATATAATATATTTGTCATCCACTTATAGTCTTTTAACTATGTGGCTTATGACTAAGAAACATGAAATTTAGTGACGGAGAAAAAATATATTGAATATATTTACATATAATTTACCATAATTCAATGTGAAAATGGTAAATTTCAATTAACTTTAGCTTGATTAATTATTTTAATTTTTACCTATATTACAAAAAATAAATGTCATGGATTATAGTCTTTTAACTTTGTTTTTTAGTGGAGAAAAAACCTAAAAAATTTTGATCGAGTAGAAAAACAAAATGTAAATAATTTTTTACATCTACTATAGTCTATTATGTTTGTTGCTTAGTGATTAAAAAACCAATAACTTTAAGATGGTTAAGAAAAATATTGGATATTTTTAGATGTAATACACCGTAAGTCAATGTGAATACGATGAATATAAACAATATTTAGCTTGATTATTTTATTTTAATTGTTATGCATATGTATAAATTGTGGGTCATTCATTCGTAGTCTCTTAACTTAGATTCTTAGAAGTGAAGAAACCTAAATTTTGGCAATGGAGAAAAATAAAAATTTAGAAATGATATACATCTATTATACCATAATACAATGTGATTATCGTGAATACAAATAACATTGAGATTAAATATTTAATATTAGTGATTACTCAAGAAGATATAATATATTTGTCATCCATTTATAGTCTTTTAACTATGTGACTTAGTGACGAAGAAACATGAAATTTAGTGACGGAGTAAAAACATATTGAATATATTTACATATAATTTACCATAATTCAATGTGAAAATGGTAAATTTCAATTATCTTTAGCTTGATTAATTATTTAAATTTTTACCTATATTACAAAAAATAAATGTCATGGATTATAGTCTTTTAACTTTGTTTTTTAGGGGAGAAAAAACCTAAAAAATTTTGATCGAGTAGAAAAATAAAATGTAAATAATTTTTTACATCTACTATAGTCTATTATGTTTGTTGCTTAGTGATTAAAAAACCAACAACTTTAAGATGGTTAAGAAAAATATTGGATATTTTTAGATGTAATACACCGTAAGTCAATGTGAATACGATGAATATAAACAATATTCAGCTTGATTATTTTATTTTAATTGTTATGCCTATGTATAAATTGTGGTCATTCATTCGTAGTCTCTTAACTTAGTTTCTTAGAAGTGAAGAAACCAAAATTTTGGCAATGGAGAAAAATAAAAATTTAGAAATGATATACATCTATTATACCATAATACAATGTGATTATCGTGAATACAAATAACATTGAGATTATATATTTAATATTAGGGATTACCCAAGAAGATATAGTATATTTGTCATCAACTTATAGTCTTTTATCTATGTGCCTTAGTGACTAAGAAACATGAAATTTAGGGACGGAGAAAAAATATATTGAATATATTTACATATAATTTACCATAATTCAATGTGAAATGGAAAATTTCAATTGACTTTCGCTTGATTAATTATTTTAATTTTTACCTATATTACAAAAAATAAATGTCATGGATTCTAGTCTTTTAACTTTGTTTTTTAGTGGAGAAAAAACCTAAAAAATTTTGATCGAGTAGAAAAACAAAATGTAAATAATTTTTTACATCTACTATAGTCTATTATGTTTGTTGCTTAGTGATTAAAAAACCAATAACTTTAAGATGGTTAAGAAAAATATTGGATATTTTTAGATGCAATACACCGTAAGTCAATGTGAATACGATGAATATAAACAATATTCAGCTTGATTATTTTATTTTAATTTTTATGCATATGTATAAATTGTGGGTCATTCATTCGTAGTCTCTTAACTTAGTTTCTTAGAAGTGAAGAAAACAAAATTTTGGCAATGGAGAAAAATAAAAATTTAGAAATGATATACATCTATTATACCATAATACAATGTGATTATCGTGAATACAAATAACATTGAGATTATATATTTAATATTAGGGATTACCCAAGAAGATATAATATATTTGTCATCCATTTATAGTCTTTTAACTATGTGGCTTAGTGACTAAGAAACATGAAATTTAGTGACGGAGGAAAAATATATTGAATATATTTACATATAATTTACCATAATTCAATGTGAAAATGGTAAATTTCAATTATCTTTAGCTTGATTAATTATTTAAATTTTTACCTATATTACAAAAAATAAATGTCATGGATTATAGTCTTTTAACTTTGTTTTTTAGTGGAGAAAAAACCTACAAAATTTTGATCGAGTAGAAAAATAAAATGTAAATAATTTTTTACATCTACTATAGTCTATTATGTTTGTTGCTTAGTGATTAAAAAACCAATAACTTTAAGATGGTTAAGAAAAATATTGGATATTTTTAGATGTAATACACCGTAAGTCAATGTGAATACGATGAATATAAACAATATTCAACTTGATTATTTTATTTTAATTGTTATGCATATGTATAAATTGTGGGTCATTCATTCGTAGTCTCTTAACTTAGTTTCTTAGAAGTGAAGAAACCAAAATTTTGGCAATGGAGAAAAATAAAAATTTAGAAATGATATACATCTATTATACCATAATACAATGTGATTATCGTGAATACAAATAACATTGAGATTAAATATTTAATATTAGTGATTACCCAAGAAGATATAATATATTTGTCATCCATTTATAGTCTTTTAACTATGTGACTTAGTGACGAAGAAACATGAAATTTAGTGACGGAGTAAAAACATATTGAATATATTTACATATAATTTACCATAATTCAATGTGAAAATGGTAAATTTCAATTATCTTTAGCTTGATTAATTATTTAAATTTTTACCTATATTACAAAAAATAAATGTCATGGATTATAGTCTTTTAACTTTGTTTTTTAGTGGAGAAAAAACCTAAAAAATTTTGATCGAGTAGAAAAATAAAATGTAAATAATTTTTTACATCTACTATAGTCTATTATGTTTGTTGCTTGGTGATTAAAAAACCAATAACTTTAAGATGGTTAAGAAAAATATTGGATATTTTTAGATGTAATACACCGTAAGTCAATGTGAATACGATGAATATAAACAATATTCAGCTTGATTATTTTATTTTAATTGTTATGCATATGTATAAATTGTGGGTCATTCATTCGTAGTCTCTTAACTTAGTTTCTTAGAAGTGAAGAAACCAAAATTTTGGCAATGGAGAAAAATAAAAATTTAGAAATGATATACATCTATTATACCATAATACAATGTGATTATCGTGAATATAAATAACATTGAGATTAAATATTTAATATTAGTGATTACTCAAGAAGATATAATATATTTGTCATCCATTTATAGTCTTTTAACTATGTGACTTAGTGACGAAGAAACAAGAAATTTAGTGACGGAGTAAAAACATATTGAATATATTTACATATAATTTACCATAATTCAATGTGAAAATGGTAAATTTCAATTATCTTTAGCTTGATTAATTATTTAAATTTTTACCTATATTACAAAAAATAAATGTCATGGATTATAGTCTTTTAACTTTGTTTTTTAGTGGAGAAAAAACCTAAAAAATTTTGATCGAGTAGAAAAATAAAATGTAAATAATTTTTTACATCTACTATAGTCTATTATGTTTGTTTCTTAGTGATTAAAAAACCAATAACTTTAAGATGGTTAAGAAAAATATTGGATATTTTTAGATGTAATACACCGTAAGTCAATGTGAATACGATGAATATAAACAATATTCAGCTTGATTATTTTATTTTAATTGTTATGCATATGTATAAATTGTGGGTCATTCATTCGTAGTCTCTTAACTTAGTTTCTTAGAAGTGAAGAAACCAAAATTTTGGCAATGGAGAAAAATAAAAATTTAGAAATGATATACATCTATTATACCATAATACAATGTGATTATCGTGAATATAAATAACATTGAGATTAAATATTTAATATTAGTGATTACTTAAGAAGATATAATATATTTGTCATCCATTTATAGTCTTTTAACTATGTGACTTAGTGACGAAGAAACATGAAATTTAGTGACGGAGTAAAAACATATTGAATATATTTACATATAATTTACCATAATTCAATGTGAAAATGGTAAATTTCAATTATCTTTAGCATGATTAATTATTTAAATTTTTACCTATATTACAAAAAATAAATGTCATGGATTATAGTCTTTTAACTTTGTTTTTTAGTGGAGAAAAAACCTAAAAAATTTTGATCGAGTAGAAAAATAAAATGTAAATAATTTTTTACATCTACTATAGTCTATTATGTTTGTTGATTAGTGATTAAAAAACCAATAACTTTAAGATGGTTAAGAAAAATATTGGATATTTTTAGATGTAATACACCGTAAGTCAATGTGAATACGATGAATATAAACAATATTCAGCTTGATTATTTTATTTTAATTGTTATGCATATGTATAAATTGTGGGTCATTCATTCGTAGTCTCTTAACTTAGTTTCTTAGAAGTGAAGAAACCAAAATTTTGGCAATGGAGAAAAATAAAAATTTAGAAATGATATACATCTATTATACCATAATACAATGTGGTTATCATGAATACAAATAACATTGAGATTATATATTTAATATTAGGGATTACCCAAGAAGATATAATATATTTGTCATCCACTTATAGTCTTTTAACTATGTGGCTTATGACTAAGAAACATGAAATTTAGTGACGGAGAAAAAATATATTGAATATATTTACATATAATTTACCATAATTCAATGTGAAAATGGTAAATTTCAATTAACTTTAGCTTGATTAATTATTTTAATTTTTACCTATATTACAAAAAATAAATGTCATGGATTATAGTCTTTTAACTTTGTTTTTTAGTGGAGAAAAAACCTAAAAAATTTTGATCGAGTAGAAAAACAAAATGTAAATAATTTTTTACATCTACTATAGTCTATTATGTTTGTTGCTTAGTGATTAAAAAACCAATAACTTTAAGATGGTTAAGAAAAATATTGGATATTTTTAGATGTAATACACCGTAAGTCAATGTGAATACGATGAATATAAACAATATTTAGCTTGATTATTTTATTTTAATTGTTATGCATATGTATAAATTGTGGGTCATTCATTCGTAGTCTCTTAACTTAGATTCTTAGAAGTGAAGAAACCTAAATTTTGGCAATGGAGAAAAATAAAAATTTAGAAATGATATACATCTATTATACCATAATACAATGTGATTATCGTGAATACAAATAACATTGAGATTAAATATTTAATATTAGTGATTACCCAAGAAGATATAATATATTTGTCATCCATTTATAGTCTTTTAACTATGTGACTTAGTGACGAAGAAACATGAAATTTAGTGACGGAGTAAAAACATATTGAATATATTTACATATAATTTACCATAATTCAATGTGAAAATGGTAAATTTCAATTATCTTTAGCTTGATTAATTATTTAAATTTTTACCTATATTACAAAAAATAAATGTCATGGATTATAGTCTTTTAACTTTGTTTTTTAGGGGAGAAAAAACCTAAAAAATTTTGATCGAGTAGAAAAATAAAATGTAAATAATTTTTTACATCTACTATAGTCTATTATGTTTGTTGCTTAGTGATTAAAAAACCAACAACTTTAAGATGGTTAAGAAAAATATTGGATATTTTTAGATGTAATACACCGTAAGTCAATGTGAATACGATGAATATAAACAATATTCAGCTTGATTATTTTATTTTAATTGTTATGCCTATGTATAAATTGTGGTCATTCATTCGTAGTCTCTTAACTTAGTTTCTTAGAAGTGAAGAAACCAAAATTTTGGCAATGGAGAAAAATAAAAATTTAGAAATGATATACATCTATTATACCATAATACAATGTGATTATCGTGAATACAAATAACATTGAGATTATATATTTAATATTAGGGATTACCCAAGAAGATATAGTATATTTGTCATCAACTTATAGTCTTTTATCTATGTGCCTTAGTGACTAAGAAACATGAAATTTAGGGACGGAGAAAAAATATATTGAATATATTTACATATAATTTACCATAATTCAATGTGAAATGGAAAATTTCAATTGACTTTCGCTTGATTAATTATTTTAATTTTTACCTATATTACAAAAAATAAATGTCATGGATTCTAGTCTTTTAACTTTGTTTTTTAGTGGAGAAAAAACCTAAAAAATTTTGATCGAGTAGAAAAACAAAATGTAAATAATTTTTTACATCTACTATAGTCTATTATGTTTGTTGCTTAGTGATTAAAAAACCAATAACTTTAAGATGGTTAAGAAAAATATTGGATATTTTTAGATGCAATACACCGTAAGTCAATGTGAATACGATGAATATAAACAATATTCAGCTTGATTATTTTATTTTAATTTTTATGCATATGTATAAATTGTGGGTCATTCATTCGTAGTCTCTTAACTTAGTTTCTTAGAAGTGAAGAAAACAAAATTTTGGCAATGGAGAAAAATAAAAATTTAGAAATGATATACATCTATTATACCATAATACAATGTGATTATCGTGAATACAAATAACATTGAGATTAAATATTTAATATTAGTGATTACCCAAGAAGATATAATATATTTGTCATCCATTTATAGTCTTTTAACTATGTGACTTAGTGACGAAGAAACATGAAATTTAGTGACGGAGTAAAAACATATTGAATATATTTACATATAATTTACCATAATTCAATGTGAAAATGGTAAATTTCAATTATCTTTAGCTTGATTAATTATTTAAATTTTTACCTATATTACAAAAAATAAATGTCATGGATTATAGTCTTTTAACTTTGTTTTTTAGTGGAGAAAAAACCTAAAAAATTTTGATCGAGTAGAAAAATAAAATGTAAATAATTTTTTACATCTACTATAGTCTATTATGTTTGTTGCTTGGTGATTAAAAAACCAATAACTTTAAGATGGTTAAGAAAAATATTGGATATTTTTAGATGTAATACACCGTAAGTCAATGTGAATACGATGAATATAAACAATATTCAGCTTGATTATTTTATTTTAATTGTTATGCATATGTATAAATTGTGGGTCATTCATTCGTAGTCTCTTAACTTAGTTTCTTAGAAGTGAAGAAACCAAAATTTTGGCAATGGAGAAAAATAAAAATTTAGAAATGATATACATCTATTATACCATAATACAATGTGATTATCGTGAATATAAATAACATTGAGATTAAATATTTAATATTAGTGATTACTCAAGAAGATATAATATATTTGTCATCCATTTATAGTCTTTTAACTATGTGACTTAGTGACGAAGAAACAAGAAATTTAGTGACGGAGTAAAAACATATTGAATATATTTACATATAATTTACCATAATTCAATGTGAAAATGGTAAATTTCAATTATCTTTAGCTTGATTAATTATTTAAATTTTTACCTATATTACAAAAAATAAATGTCATGGATTATAGTCTTTTAACTTTGTTTTTTAGTGGAGAAAAAACCTAAAAAATTTTGATCGAGTAGAAAAATAAAATGTAAATAATTTTTTACATCTACTATAGTCTATTATGTTTGTTTCTTAGTGATTAAAAAACCAATAACTTTAAGATGGTTAAGAAAAATATTGGATATTTTTAGATGTAATACACCGTAAGTCAATGTGAATACGATGAATATAAACAATATTCAGCTTGATTATTTTATTTTAATTGTTATGCATATGTATAAATTGTGGGTCATTCATTCGTAGTCTCTTAACTTAGTTTCTTAGAAGTGAAGAAACCAAAATTTTGGCAATGGAGAAAAATAAAAATTTAGAAATGATATACATCTATTATACCATAATACAATGTGATTATCGTGAATATAAATAACATTGAGATTAAATATTTAATATTAGTGATTACTTAAGAAGATATAATATATTTGTCATCCATTTATAGTCTTTTAACTATGTGACTTAGTGACGAAGAAACATGAAATTTAGTGACGGAGTAAAAACATATTGAATATATTTACATATAATTTACCATAATTCAATGTGAAAATGGTAAATTTCAATTATCTTTAGCATGATTAATTATTTAAATTTTTACCTATATTACAAAAAATAAATGTCATGGATTATAGTCTTTTAACTTTGTTTTTTAGTGGAGAAAAAACCTAAAAAATTTTGATCGAGTAGAAAAATAAAATGTAAATAATTTTTTACATCTACTATAGTCTATTATGTTTGTTGATTAGTGATTAAAAAACCAATAACTTTAAGATGGTTAAGAAAAATATTGGATATTTTTAGATGTAATACACCGTAAGTCAATGTGAATACGATGAATATAAACAATATTCAGCTTGATTATTTTATTTTAATTGTTATGCATATGTATAAATTGTGGGTCATTCATTCGTAGTCTCTTAACTTAGTTTCTTAGAAGTGAAGAAACCAAAATTTTGGCAATGGAGAAAAATAAAAATTTAGAAATGATATACATCTATTATACCATAATACAATGTGGTTATCATGAATACAAATAACATTGAGATTATATATTTAATATTAGGGATTACCCAAGAAGATATAATATATTTGTCATCCACTTATAGTCTTTTAACTATGTGGCTTATGACTAAGAAACATGAAATTTAGTGACGGAGAAAAAATATATTGAATATATTTACATATAATTTACCATAATTCAATGTGAAAATGGTAAATTTCAATTAACTTTAGCTTGATTAATTATTTTAATTTTTACCTATATTACAAAAAATAAATGTCATGGATTATAGTCTTTTAACTTTGTTTTTTAGTGGAGAAAAAACCTAAAAAATTTTGATCGAGTAGAAAAACAAAATGTAAATAATTTTTTACATCTACTATAGTCTATTATGTTTGTTGCTTAGTGATTAAAAAACCAATAACTTTAAGATGGTTAAGAAAAATATTGGATATTTTTAGATGTAATACACCGTAAGTCAATGTGAATACGATGAATATAAACAATATTTAGCTTGATTATTTTATTTTAATTGTTATGCATATGTATAAATTGTGGGTCATTCATTCGTAGTCTCTTAACTTAGATTCTTAGAAGTGAAGAAACCTAAATTTTGGCAATGGAGAAAAATAAAAATTTAGAAATGATATACATCTATTATACCATAATACAATGTGATTATCGTGAATACAAATAACATTGAGATTAAATATTTAATATTAGTGATTACCCAAGAAGATATAATATATTTGTCATCCATTTATAGTCTTTTAACTATGTGACTTAGTGACGAAGAAACATGAAATTTAGTGACGGAGTAAAAACATATTGAATATATTTACATATAATTTACCATAATTCAATGTGAAAATGGTAAATTTCAATTATCTTTAGCTTGATTAATTATTTAAATTTTTACCTATATTACAAAAAATAAATGTCATGGATTATAGTCTTTTAACTTTGTTTTTTAGGGGAGAAAAAACCTAAAAAATTTTGATCGAGTAGAAAAATAAAATGTAAATAATTTTTTACATCTACTATAGTCTATTATGTTTGTTGCTTAGTGATTAAAAAACCAACAACTTTAAGATGGTTAAGAAAAATATTGGATATTTTTAGATGTAATACACCGTAAGTCAATGTGAATACGATGAATATAAACAATATTCAGCTTGATTATTTTATTTTAATTGTTATGCCTATGTATAAATTGTGGTCATTCATTCGTAGTCTCTTAACTTAGTTTCTTAGAAGTGAAGAAACCAAAATTTTGGCAATGGAGAAAAATAAAAATTTAGAAATGATATACATCTATTATACCATAATACAATGTGATTATCGTGAATACAAATAACATTGAGATTATATATTTAATATTAGGGATTACCCAAGAAGATATAGTATATTTGTCATCAACTTATAGTCTTTTATCTATGTGCCTTAGTGACTAAGAAACATGAAATTTAGGGACGGAGAAAAAATATATTGAATATATTTACATATAATTTACCATAATTCAATGTGAAATGGAAAATTTCAATTGACTTTCGCTTGATTAATTATTTTAATTTTTACCTATATTACAAAAAATAAATGTCATGGATTCTAGTCTTTTAACTTTGTTTTTTAGTGGAGAAAAAACCTAAAAAATTTTGATCGAGTAGAAAAACAAAATGTAAATAATTTTTTACATCTACTATAGTCTATTATGTTTGTTGCTTAGTGATTAAAAAACCAATAACTTTAAGATGGTTAAGAAAAATATTGGATATTTTTAGATGCAATACACCGTAAGTCAATGTGAATACGATGAATATAAACAATATTCAGCTTGATTATTTTATTTTAATTTTTATGCATATGTATAAATTGTGGGTCATTCATTCGTAGTCTCTTAACTTAGTTTCTTAGAAGTGAAGAAAACAAAATTTTGGCAATGGAGAAAAATAAAAATTTAGAAATGATATACATCTATTATACCATAATACAATGTGATTATCGTGAATACAAATAACATTGAGATTAAATATTTAATATTAGTGATTACCCAAGAAGATATAATATATTTGTCATCCATTTATAGTCTTTTAACTATGTGACTTAGTGACGAAGAAACATGAAATTTAGTGACGGAGTAAAAACATATTGAATATATTTACATATAATTTACCATAATTCAATGTGAAAATGGTAAATTTCAATTATCTTTAGCTTGATTAATTATTTAAATTTTTACCTATATTACAAAAAATAAATGTCATGGATTATAGTCTTTTAACTTTGTTTTTTAGTGGAGAAAAAACCTAAAAAATTTTGATCGAGTAGAAAAATAAAATGTAAATAATTTTTTACATCTACTATAGTCTATTATGTTTGTTGCTTGGTGATTAAAAAACCAATAACTTTAAGATGGTTAAGAAAAATATTGGATATTTTTAGATGTAATACACCGTAAGTCAATGTGAATACGATGAATATAAACAATATTCAGCTTGATTATTTTATTTTAATTGTTATGCATATGTATAAATTGTGGGTCATTCATTCGTAGTCTCTTAACTTAGTTTCTTAGAAGTGAAGAAACCAAAATTTTGGCAATGGAGAAAAATAAAAATTTAGAAATGATATACATCTATTATACCATAATACAATGTGATTATCGTGAATATAAATAACATTGAGATTAAATATTTAATATTAGTGATTACTCAAGAAGATATAATATATTTGTCATCCATTTATAGTCTTTTAACTATGTGACTTAGTGACGAAGAAACAAGAAATTTAGTGACGGAGTAAAAACATATTGAATATATTTACATATAATTTACCATAATTCAATGTGAAAATGGTAAATTTCAATTATCTTTAGCTTGATTAATTATTTAAATTTTTACCTATATTACAAAAAATAAATGTCATGGATTATAGTCTTTTAACTTTGTTTTTTAGTGGAGAAAAAACCTAAAAAATTTTGATCGAGTAGAAAAATAAAATGTAAATAATTTTTTACATCTACTATAGTCTATTATGTTTGTTTCTTAGTGATTAAAAAACCAATAACTTTAAGATGGTTAAGAAAAATATTGGATATTTTTAGATGTAATACACCGTAAGTCAATGTGAATACGATGAATATAAACAATATTCAGCTTGATTATTTTATTTTAATTGTTATGCATATGTATAAATTGTGGGTCATTCATTCGTAGTCTCTTAACTTAGTTTCTTAGAAGTGAAGAAACCAAAATTTTGGCAATGGAGAAAAATAAAAATTTAGAAATGATATACATCTATTATACCATAATACAATGTGATTATCGTGAATATAAATAACATTGAGATTAAATATTTAATATTAGTGATTACTTAAGAAGATATAATATATTTGTCATCCATTTATAGTCTTTTAACTATGTGACTTAGTGACGAAGAAACATGAAATTTAGTGACGGAGTAAAAACATATTGAATATATTTACATATAATTTACCATAATTCAATGTGAAAATGGTAAATTTCAATTATCTTTAGCATGATTAATTATTTAAATTTTTACCTATATTACAAAAAATAAATGTCATGGATTATAGTCTTTTAACTTTGTTTTTTAGTGGAGAAAAAACCTAAAAAATTTTGATCGAGTAGAAAAATAAAATGTAAATAATTTTTTACATCTACTATAGTCTATTATGTTTGTTGCTTAGTGATTAAAAAACCAACAACTTTAAGATGGTTAAGAAAAATATTGGATATTTTTAGATGTAATACACCGTAAGTCAATGTGAATACGATGAATATAAACAATATTCAGCTTGATTATTTTATTTTAATTGTTATGCCTATGTATAAATTGTGGTCATTCATTCGTAGTCTCTTAACTTAGTTTCTTAGAAGTGAAGAAACCAAAATTTTGGCAATGGAGAAAAATAAAAATTTAGAAATGATATACATCTATTATACCATAATACAATGTGATTATCGTGAATACAAATAACATTGAGATTATATATTTAATATTAGGGATTACCCAAGAAGATATAGTATATTTGTCATCAACTTATAGTCTTTTATCTATGTGCCTTAGTGACTAAGAAACATGAAATTTAGGGACGGAGAAAAAATATATTGAATATATTTACATATAATTTACCATAATTCAATGTGAAATGGAAAATTTCAATTGACTTTCGCTTGATTAATTATTTTAATTTTTACCTATATTACAAAAAATAAATGTCATGGATTCTAGTCTTTTAACTTTGTTTTTTAGTGGAGAAAAAACCTAAAAAATTTTGATCGAGTAGAAAAACAAAATGTAAATAATTTTTTACATCTACTATAGTCTATTATGTTTGTTGCTTAGTGATTAAAAAACCAATAACTTTAAGATGGTTAAGAAAAATATTGGATATTTTTAGATGCAATACACCGTAAGTCAATGTGAATACGATGAATATAAACAATATTCAGCTTGATTATTTTATTTTAATTTTTATGCATATGTATAAATTGTGGGTCATTCATTCGTAGTCTCTTAACTTAGTTTCTTAGAAGTGAAGAAAACAAAATTTTGGCAATGGAGAAAAATAAAAATTTAGAAATGATATACATCTATTATACCATAATACAATGTGATTATCGTGAATACAAATAACATTGAGATTAAATATTTAATATTAGTGATTACCCAAGAAGATATAATATATTTGTCATCCATTTATAGTCTTTTAACTATGTGACTTAGTGACGAAGAAACATGAAATTTAGTGACGGAGTAAAAACATATTGAATATATTTACATATAATTTACCATAATTCAATGTGAAAATGGTAAATTTCAATTATCTTTAGCTTGATTAATTATTTAAATTTTTACCTATATTACAAAAAATAAATGTCATGGATTATAGTCTTTTAACTTTGTTTTTTAGGGGAGAAAAAACCTAAAAAATTTTGATCGAGTAGAAAAATAAAATGTAAATAATTTTTTACATCTACTATAGTCTATTATGTTTGTTGCTTAGTGATTAAAAAACCAACAACTTTAAGATGGTTAAGAAAAATATTGGATATTTTTAGATGTAATACACCGTAAGTCAATGTGAATACGATGAATATAAACAATATTCAGCTTGATTATTTTATTTTAATTGTTATGCCTATGTATAAATTGTGGTCATTCATTCGTAGTCTCTTAACTTAGTTTCTTAGAAGTGAAGAAACCAAAATTTTGGCAATGGAGAAAAATAAAAATTTAGAAATGATATACATCTATTATACCATAATACAATGTGATTATCGTGAATACAAATAACATTGAGATTATATATTTAATATTAGGGATTACCCAAGAAGATATAGTATATTTGTCATCAACTTATAGTCTTTTATCTATGTGCCTTAGTGACTAAGAAACATGAAATTTAGGGACGGAGAAAAAATATATTGAATATATTTACATATAATTTACCATAATTCAATGTGAAATGGAAAATTTCAATTGACTTTCGCTTGATTAATTATTTTAATTTTTACCTATATTACAAAAAATAAATGTCATGGATTCTAGTCTTTTAACTTTGTTTTTTAGTGGAGAAAAAACCTAAAAAATTTTGATCGAGTAGAAAAACAAAATGTAAATAATTTTTTACATCTACTATAGTCTATTATGTTTGTTGCTTAGTGATTAAAAAACCAATAACTTTAAGATGGTTAAGAAAAATATTGGATATTTTTAGATGCAATACACCGTAAGTCAATGTGAATACGATGAATATAAACAATATTCAGCTTGATTATTTTATTTTAATTTTTATGCATATGTATAAATTGTGGGTCATTCATTCGTAGTCTCTTAACTTAGTTTCTTAGAAGTGAAGAAAACAAAATTTTGGCAATGGAGAAAAATAAAAATTTAGAAATGATATACATCTATTATACCATAATACAATGTGATTATCGTGAATACAAATAACATTGAGATTATATATTTAATATTAGGGATTACCCAAGAAGATATAATATATTTGTCATCCATTTATAGTCTTTTAACTATGTGGCTTAGTGACTAAGAAACATGAAATTTAGTGACGGAGGAAAAATATATTGAATATATTTACATATAATTTACCATAATTCAATGTGAAAATGGTAAATTTCAATTATCTTTAGCTTGATTAATTATTTAAATTTTTACCTATATTACAAAAAATAAATGTCATGGATTATAGTCTTTTAACTTTGTTTTTTAGTGGAGAAAAAACCTACAAAATTTTGATCGAGTAGAAAAATAAAATGTAAATAATTTTTTACATCTACTATAGTCTATTATGTTTGTTGCTTAGTGATTAAAAAACCAATAACTTTAAGATGGTTAAGAAAAATATTGGATATTTTTAGATGTAATACACCGTAAGTCAATGTGAATACGATGAATATAAACAATATTCAACTTGATTATTTTATTTTAATTGTTATGCATATGTATAAATTGTGGGTCATTCATTCGTAGTCTCTTAACTTAGTTTCTTAGAAGTGAAGAAACCAAAATTTTGGCAATGGAGAAAAATAAAAATTTAGAAATGATATACATCTATTATACCATAATACAATGTGATTATCGTGAATACAAATAACATTGAGATTAAATATTTAATATTAGTGATTACCCAAGAAGATATAATATATTTGTCATCCATTTATAGTCTTTTAACTATGTGACTTAGTGACGAAGAAACATGAAATTTAGTGACGGAGTAAAAACATATTGAATATATTTACATATAATTTACCATAATTCAATGTGAAAATGGTAAATTTCAATTATCTTTAGCTTGATTAATTATTTAAATTTTTACCTATATTACAAAAAATAAATGTCATGGATTATAGTCTTTTAACTTTGTTTTTTAGTGGAGAAAAAACCTAAAAAATTTTGATCGAGTAGAAAAATAAAATGTAAATAATTTTTTACATCTACTATAGTCTATTATGTTTGTTGCTTGGTGATTAAAAAACCAATAACTTTAAGATGGTTAAGAAAAATATTGGATATTTTTAGATGTAATACACCGTAAGTCAATGTGAATACGATGAATATAAACAATATTCAGCTTGATTATTTTATTTTAATTGTTATGCATATGTATAAATTGTGGGTCATTCATTCGTAGTCTCTTAACTTAGTTTCTTAGAAGTGAAGAAACCAAAATTTTGGCAATGGAGAAAAATAAAAATTTAGAAATGATATACATCTATTATACCATAATACAATGTGATTATCGTGAATATAAATAACATTGAGATTAAATATTTAATATTAGTGATTACTCAAGAAGATATAATATATTTGTCATCCATTTATAGTCTTTTAACTATGTGACTTAGTGACGAAGAAACAAGAAATTTAGTGACGGAGTAAAAACATATTGAATATATTTACATATAATTTACCATAATTCAATGTGAAAATGGTAAATTTCAATTATCTTTAGCTTGATTAATTATTTAAATTTTTACCTATATTACAAAAAATAAATGTCATGGATTATAGTCTTTTAACTTTGTTTTTTAGTGGAGAAAAAACCTAAAAAATTTTGATCGAGTAGAAAAATAAAATGTAAATAATTTTTTACATCTACTATAGTCTATTATGTTTGTTTCTTAGTGATTAAAAAACCAATAACTTTAAGATGGTTAAGAAAAATATTGGATATTTTTAGATGTAATACACCGTAAGTCAATGTGAATACGATGAATATAAACAATATTCAGCTTGATTATTTTATTTTAATTGTTATGCATATGTATAAATTGTGGGTCATTCATTCGTAGTCTCTTAACTTAGTTTCTTAGAAGTGAAGAAACCAAAATTTTGGCAATGGAGAAAAATAAAAATTTAGAAATGATATACATCTATTATACCATAATACAATGTGATTATCGTGAATATAAATAACATTGAGATTAAATATTTAATATTAGTGATTACTCAAGAAGATATAATATATTTGTCATCCATTTATAGTCTTTTAACTATGTGACTTAGTGACGAAGAAACATGAAATTTAGTGACGGAGTAAAAACATATTGAATATATTTACATATAATTTACCATAATTCAATGTGAAAATGGTAAATTTCAATTATCTTTAGCATGATTAATTATTTAAATTTTTACCTATATTACAAAAAATAAATGTCATGGATTATAGTCTTTTAACTTTGTTTTTTAGTGGAGAAAAAACCTAAAAAATTTTGATCGAGTAGAAAAATAAAATGTAAATAATTTTTTACATCTACTATAGTCTATTATGTTTGTTGATTAGTGATTAAAAAACCAATAACTTTAAGATGGTTAAGAAAAATATTGGATATTTTTAGATGTAATACACCGTAAGTCAATGTGAATACGATGAATATAAACAATATTCAGCTTGATTATTTTATTTTAATTGTTATGCATATGTATAAATTATGGGTCATTCATTCGTAGTCTCTTAACTTAGTTTCTTAGAAGTGAAGAAACCAAAATTTTGGCAATGGAGAAAAATAAAAATTTAGAAATGATATACATCTATTATACCATAATACAATGTGGTTATCATGAATACAAATAACATTGAGATTATATATTTAATATTAGGGATTACCCAAGAAGATATAATATATTTGTCATCCACTTATAGTCTTTTAACTATGTGGCTTATGACTAAGAAACATGAAATTTAGTGACGGAGAAAAAATATATTGAATATATTTACATATAATTTACCATAATTCAATGTGAAAATGGTAAATTTCAATTAACTTTAGCTTGATTAATTATTTTAATTTTTACCTATATTACAAAAAATAAATGTCATGGATTATAGTCTTTTAACTTTGTTTTTTAGTGGAGAAAAAACCTAAAAAATTTTGATCGAGTAGAAAAACAAAATGTAAATAATTTTTTACATCTACTATAGTCTATTATGTTTGTTGCTTAGTGATTAAAAAACCAATAACTTTAAGATGGTTAAGAAAAATATTGGATATTTTTAGATGTAATACACCGTAAGTCAATGTGAATACGATGAATATAAACAATATTTAGCTTGATTATTTTATTTTAATTGTTATGCATATGTATAAATTGTGGGTCATTCATTCGTAGTCTCTTAACTTAGATTCTTAGAAGTGAAGAAACCTAAATTTTGGCAATGGAGAAAAATAAAAATTTAGAAATGATATACATCTATTATACCATAATACAATGTGATTATCGTGAATACAAATAACATTGAGATTATATATTTAATATTAGGGATTACCCAAGAAGATATAATATATTTGTCATCCACTTATAGTCTTTTATCTATGTGCCTTAATGACTAAGAAACATGAAATTTAGGGACGGAGAAAAAATATATTGAATATATTTACATATAATTTACCATAATTCAATGTGAAAATGGTAAATTTCAATTGACTTTCGCTTGATTAATTATTTTAATTTTTACCTATATTACAAAAAATAAATGTCATGGATTCTAGTCTTTTAACTTTGTTTTTTAGTGGAGAAAAAACCTAAAAAATTTTGATCGAGTAGAAAAATAAAATGTAAATAATTTTTTACATCTACTATAGTCTATTATGTTTGTTGCTTAGTGATTAAAAAACCAATCACTTTGGGATGGTTAAGAAAAATATTTGATATTTTTAGATGTAATACACCGTAAATCAATGTGAATACGATGAATATAAATAATATTCAGCTTGATTATATTATTTTAATTGTTATGCATATGTATAAATTGTGGGTCATTCATTCGTAGTCTCTTAACTTAGTTTCTTAGAAGTGAAGAAAACAAAATTTTGGCAATGGAGAAAAATAAAAATTTAGAAATGATATACATCTATTATACCATAATACAATGTGATTATCGTGAATACAAATAACATTGAGATTATATATTTAATATTAGGGATTACCCAAGAAGATATAATATATTTGTCATCCATTTATAGTCTTTTAACTATGTGGCTTAGTGACTAAGAAACATGAAATTTAGTGACGGAGAAAAAATATATTGAATATATTTAAATATAATTTACCATAATTCAATGTGAAAATGGTAAATTTCAATTATCTTTAGCTTGGTTAATTATTTAAATTTTTACCTATATTACAAAAAATAAATGTCATGGATTATAGTCTTTTAACTTTGTTTTTTAGTGGAGAAAAAACCTAAAAAATTTTGATCGAGTAGAAAAATAAAATGTAAATAATTTTTTACATCTACTATAGTCTATTATGTTTGTTGCTTAGTGATTAAAAAACCAATAACTTTAAGATGGTTAAGAAAAATATTGGATATTTTTAGATGTAATACACCGTAAGTCAATGTGAATACGATGAATATAAACAATATTCAGCTTGATTATTTTATTTTAATTGTTATGCATATGTATAAATTGTGGGTCATTCATTCGTAGTCTCTTAACTTAGTTTCTTAGAAGTGAAGAAACCAAAATTTTGGCAATGGAGAAAAATAAAAATTTAGAAATGATATACATCTATTATACCATAATACAATGTGATTATCATGAATACAAATAACATTGAGATTATATATTTAATATTAGGGATTACCCAAGAAGATATAATATATTTGTCATCCACTTATAGTCTTTTAACTATGTGGCTTATGACTAAGAAACATGAAATTTAGTGACGGAGAAAAAATATATTGAATATATTTACATATAATTTACCATAATTCAATGTGAAAATGGTAAATTTCAATTAACTTTAGCTTGATTAATTATTTTAATTTTTACCTATATTACAAAAAATAAATGTCATGGATTATAGTCTTTTTACTTTGTTTTTTATTGGAGAAAAAACCTAAAAAATTTTGATCGAGTAGAAAAATAAAATGTAAATAATTTTTTACATCTACTATAGTCTATTATGTTTGTTGCTTAGTGATTAAAAAACCAATAATTTTGGGATGGTTAAGAAAAATATTGGATATTTTTAGATGTAATACACCGTAAGTCAATGTGAATACGATGAATATAAACAATATTCAGCTTGATTATTTTATTTTAATTGTTATGCATATGTATAAATTATGGGTTATTCATTCGTAGTCTCTTAACTTAGATTCTTAGAAGTGAAGAAACCTAAATTTTGGCAATGGAGAAAAATAAAAATTTAGAAATGATATACATCTATTATACCATAATACAATGTGATTATCGTGAATACAAATAACATTGAGATTATATATTTAATATTTGGGATTACCCAAGAAGATATAATATATTTGTCATCCACTTATAGTCTTTTATCTATGTGCCTTAGTGACTAAGAAACATGAAATTTAGGGACGGAGAAAAAAATATATTGAATATATTTACATATAATTTACCATAATTCAATGTGAAAATGGTAAATTTCAATTGACTTTCGCTTGATTAATTATTTTAATTTTTACCTATATTACAAAAAATAAATGTCATGGATTCTAGTCTTTTAACTTTGTTTTTTAGTGGAGAAAAAACCTAAAAAATTTTGATCGAGTAGAAAAACAAAATGTAAATAATTTTTTACATCTACTATAGTCTATTATGTTTGTTGCTTAGTGATTAAAAAACCAATAACTTTAAGATGGTTAAGAAAAATATTGGATATTTTTAGATGTAATACACCGTAAGTCAATGTGAATACGATGAATATAAACAATATTTAGCTTGATTATTTTATTTTAATTGTTATGCATATGTATAAATTGTGGGTCATTCATTCGTAGTCTCTTAACTTAGATTCTTAGAAGTGAAGAAACCTAAATTTTGGCAATGGAGAAAAATAAAAATTTAGAAATGATATACATCTATTATACCATAATACAATGTGATTATCGTGAATACAAATAACATTGAGATTATATATTTAATATTTGGGATTACCCAAGAAGATATAATATATTTGTCATCCACTTATAGTCTTTTATCTATGTGCCTTAGTGACTAAGAAACATGAAATTTAGGGACGGAGAAAAAATATATTGAATATATTTACATATAATTTACCATAATTCAATGTGAAAATGGTAAATTTCAATTGACTTTCGCTTGATTAATTATTTTAATTTTTACCTATATTACAAAAAATAAATGTCATGGATTCTAGTCTTTTAACTTTGTTTTTTAGTGGAGAAAAAACCTAAAAAATTTTGATCGAGTAGAAAAACAAAATGTAAATAATTTTTTACATCTACTATAGTCTATTATGTTTGTTGCTTAGTGATTAAAAAACCAATAACTTTAAGATGGTTAAGAAAAATATTGGATATTTTTAGATGTAATACACCGTAAGTCAATGTGAATACGATGAATATAAACAATATTTAGCTTGATTATTTTATTTTAATTGTTATGCATATGTATAAATTGTGGGTCATTCATTCGTAGTCTCTTAACTTAGATTCTTAGAAGTGAAGAAACCTAAATTTTGGCAATGGAGAAAAATAAAAATTTAGAAATGATATACATCTATTATACCATAATACAATGTGATTATCGTGAATACAAATAACATTGAGATTATATATTTAATATTAGGGATTACCCAAGAAGATATAATATATTTGTCATCCACTTATAGTCTTTTATCTATGTGCCTTAATGACTAAGAAACATGAAATTTAGGGACGGAGAAAAAATATATTGAATATATTTACATATAATTTACCATAATTCAATGTGAAAATGGTAAATTTCAATTGACTTTCGCTTGATTAATTATTTTAATTTTTACCTATATTACAAAAAATAAATGTCATGGATTCTAGTCTTTTAACTTTGTTTTTTAGTGGAGAAAAAACCTAAAAAATTTTGATCGAGTAGAAAAATAAAATGTAAATAATTTTTTACATCTACTATAGTCTATTATGTTTGTTGCTTAGTGATTAAAAAACCAATAACTTTGGGATGGTTAAGAAAAATATTTGATATTTTTAGATGTAATACACCGTAAATCAATGTGAATACGATGAATATAAATAATATTCAGCTTGATTATATTATTTTAATTGTTATGCATATGTATAAATTGTGGGTCATTCATTCGTAGTCTCTTAACTTAGTTTCTTAGAAGTGAAGAAAACAAAATTTTGGCAATGGAGAAAAATAAAAATTTAGAAATGATATACATCTATTATACCATAATACAATGTGATTATCGTGAATACAAATAACATTGAGATTATATATTTAATATTAGGGATTACCCAAGAAGATATAATATATTTGTCATCCATTTATAGTCTTTTAACTATGTGGCTTAGTGACTAAGAAACATGAAATTTAGTGACGGAGAAAAAATATATTGAATATATTTAAATATAATTTACCATAATTCAATGTGAAAATGGTAAATTTCAATTATCTTTAGCTTGATTAATTATTTAAATTTTTACCTATATTACAAAAAATAAATGTCATGGATTATAGTCTTTTAACTTTGTTTTTTAGTGGAGAAAAAACCTAAAAAATTTTGATCGAGTAGAAAAATAAAATGTAAATAATTTTTTACATCTACTATAGTCTATTATGTTTGTTGCTTAGTGATTAAAAAACCAATAACTTTAAGATGGTTAAGAAAAATATTGGATATTTTTAGATGTAATACACCGTAAGTCAATGTGAATACGATGAATATAAACAATATTCAGCTTGATTATTTTATTTTAATTGTTATGCATATGTATAAATTGTGGGTCATTCATTCGTAGTCTCTTAACTTAGTTTCTTAGAAGTGAAGAAACCAAAATTTTGGCAATGGAGAAAAATAAAAATTTAGAAATGATATACATCTATTATACCATAATACAATGTGATTATCATGAATACAAATAACATTGAGATTATATATTTAATATTAGGGATTACCCAAGAAGATATAATATATTTGTCATCCACTTATAGTCTTTTAACTATGTGGCTTATGACTAAGAAACATGAAATTTAGTGACGGAGAAAAAATATATTGAATATATTTACATATAATTTACCATAATTCAATGTGAAAATGGAAATTTCAATTAACTTTAGCTTGATTAATTATTTTAATTTTTACCTATATTACAAAAAATAAATGTCATGGATTATAGTCTTTTTACTTTGTTTTTTATTGGAGAAAAAACCTAAAAAATTTTGATCGAGTAGAAAAATAAAATGTAAATAATTTTTTACATCTACTATAGTCTATTATGTTTGTTGCTTAGTGATTAAAAAACCAATAATTTTGGGATGGTTAAGAAAAATATTGGATATTTTTAGATGTAATACACCGTAAGTCAATGTGAATACGATGAATATAAACAATATTCAGCTTGATTATTTTATTTTAATTGTTATGCATATGTATAAATTGTGGGTTATTCATTCGTAGTCTCATAACTTAGATTCTTAGAAGTGAAGAAACCTAAATTTTGGCAATGGAGAAAAATAAAAATTTAGAAATGATATACATCTATTATACCATAATACAATGTGATTATCGTGAATACAAATAACATTGAGATTATATATTTAATATTTGGGATTACCCAAGAAGAAATAATATATTTGTCATCCACTTATAGTCTTTTATCTATGTGCCTTACTGACTAAGAAACATGAAATTTAGGGACGGAGAAAAAATATATTGAATATATTTACATATAATTTACCATAATTCAATGTGAAAATGGTAAATTTCAATTGACTTTCGCTTGATTAATTATTTTAATTTTTACCTATATTACAAAAAATAAATGTCATGGATTCTAGTCTTTTAACTTTGTTTTTTAGTGGAGAAAAAACCTAAAAATTTTTGATCGAGTAGAAAAACAAAATGTAAATAATTTTTTACATCTACTATAGTCTATTATGTTTGTTGCTTAGTGATTAAAAAACCAATAACTTTAAGATGGTTAAGAAAAATATTGGATATTTTTAGATGTAATACACCGTAAGTCAATGTGAATACGATGAATATAAACAATATTTAGCTTGATTATTTTATTTTAATTGTTATGCATATGTATAAATTGTGGGTCATTCATTCGTAGTCTCTTAACTTAGTTTCTTAGAAGTGAAGAAAACAAAATTTTGGCAATGGAGAAAAATAAAAATTTAGAAATGATATACATCTATTATACCATAATACAATGTGATTATCGTGAATACAAATAACATTGAGATTATATATTTAATATTAGGGATTACCCAAGAAGATATAATATATTTGTATCCACTTATAGTCTTTTATCTATGTGCCTTAATGACTAAGAAACATGAAATTTAGGGACGGAGAAAAAATATATTGAATATATTTACATATAATTTACCATAATTCAATGTGAAAATGGTAAATTTCAATTGACTTTCACTTGATTAATTATTTTAATTTTTACCTATATTACAAAAAATAAATGTCATGGATTCTAGTCTTTTAACTTTGTTTTTTAGTGGAGAAAAAACCTAAAAAATTTTGATCGAGAAGAAAAATAAAATGTAAATAATTTTTTACATCTACTATAGTCTATTATGTTTGTTGCTTAGTGATTAAAAAACCAATAACTTTGGGATGGTTAAGAAAAATATTTGATATTTTTAGATGTAATACACCGTAAATCAATGTGAATACGATGAATATAAATAATATTCAGCTTGATTATATTATTTTAATTGTTATGCATATGTATAAATTGTGGGTCATTCATTCGTAGTCTCTTAACTTAGTTTCTTAGAAGTGAAGAAAACAAAATTTTGGCAATGGAGAAAAATAAAAATTTAGAAATGATATACATCTATTATACCATAATACAATGTGATTATCGTGAATACAAATAACATTGAGATTATATATTTAATATTAGGGATTACCCAAGAAGATATAATATATTTGTCATCCATTTATAGTCTTTTAACTATGTGGCTTAGTGACTAAGAAACATGAAATTTAGTGACGGAGAAAAAATATATTGAATATATTTAAATATAATTTACCATAATTCAATGTGAAAATGGTAAATTTCAATTATCTTTAGCTTGATTAATTATTTAAATTTTTACCTATATTACAAAAAATAAATGTCATGGATTATAGTCTTTTAACTTTGTTTTTTAGTGGAGAAAAAACCTAAAAAAATTTTGATCGAGTAGAAAAATAAAATGTAAATAATTTTTTACATCTACTATAGTCTATTATGTTTGTTGCTTAGTGATTAAAAAACCAATAACTTTAAGATGGTTAAGAAAAATATTGGATATTTTTAGATGTAATACACCGTAAGTCAATGTGAATACGATGAATATAAACAATATTCAGCTTGATTATTTTATTTTAATTGTTATGCATATGTATAAATTGTGGGTCATTCATTCGTAGTCTCTTAACTTAGTTTCTTAGAAGTGAAGAAACCAAAATTTTGGCAATGGAGAAAAATAAAAATTTAGAAATGATATACATCTATTATACCATAATACAATGTGATTATCATGAATACAAATAACATTGAGATTATATATTTAATATTAGGGATTACCCAAGAAGATATAATATATTTGTCATCCACTTATAGTCTTTTAACTATGTGGCTTATGACTAAGAAACATGAAATTTAGTGACAGAGAAAAAATATATTGAATATATTTACATATAATTTACCATAATTCAATGTGAAAATGGTAAATTTCAATTAACTTTAGCTTGATTAATTATTTTAATTTTTACCTATATTACAAAAAATAAATGTCATGGATTATAGTCTTTTAACTTTGTTTTTTAGTGGAGAAAAAACCTAAAAAATTTTGATCGAGTAGAAAAACAAAATGTAAATAATTTTTTACATCTACTATAGTCTATTATGTTTGTTGCTTAGTGATTAAAAAACCAATAACTTTAAGATGGTTAAGAAAAATATTGGATATTTTTAGATGTAATACACCGTAAGTCAATGTGAATACGATGAATATAAACAATATTTAGCTTGATTATTTTATTTTAATTGTTATGCATATGTATAAATTGTGGGTCATTCATTCGTAGTCTCTTAACTTAGTTTCTTAGAAGTGAAGAAAACAAAATTTTGGCAATGGAGAAAAATAAAAATTTAGAAATGATATACATCTATTATACCATAATACAATGTGATTATCGTGAATACAAATAACATTGAGATTATATATTTAATATTAGGGATTACCCAAGAAGATATAATATATTTGTATCCACTTATAGTCTTTTATCTATGTGCCTTAATGACTAAGAAACATGAAATTTAGGGACGGAGAAAAAATATATTGAATATATTTACATATAATTTACCATAATTCAATGTGAAAATGGTAAATTTCAATTGACTTTCACTTGATTAATTATTTTAATTTTTACCTATATTACAAAAAATAAATGTCATGGATTCTAGTCTTTTAACTTTGTTTTTTAGTGGAGAAAAAACCTAAAAAATTTTGATCGAGAAGAAAAATAAAATGTAAATAATTTTTTACATCTACTATAGTCTATTATGTTTGTTGCTTAGTGATTAAAAAACCAATAACTTTGGGATGGTTAAGAAAAATATTTGATATTTTTAGATGTAATACACCGTAAATCAATGTGAATACGATGAATATAAATAATATTCAGCTTGATTATATTATTTTAATTGTTATGCATATGTATAAATTGTGGGTCATTCATTCGTAGTCTCTTAACTTAGTTTCTTAGAAGTGAAGAAAACAAAATTTTGGCAATGGAGAAAAATAAAAATTTAGAAATGATATACATCTATTATACCATAATACAATGTGATTATCGTGAATACAAATAACATTGAGATTATATATTTAATATTAGGGATTACCCAAGAAGATATAATATATTTGTCATCCATTTATAGTCTTTTAACTATGTGGCTTAGTGACTAAGAAA